>SNQJ01S0015215.1:19945-71926 GCA_010110895.2 Picea sitchensis
TATATATAGGTCTAGCACGATTTATTAATTGTAATCCCTTCATATGGTTAATGTTGATATTGAATAAAAGATCCTTGTTATCATAGTGTTTTAGGTTTCTATTATGTGATCCTTGCTAATCGCCTTGACATAAATTATCACCCAAGTTATATCATTGTCGTCTCACACATTAGTTTTCACATGTATTAATTTTGGGTTTTATTTGGACATTGGCTCTTAATATAGGCCATTAATATGGGATTTGATATGCATTATTACTAACTTGGTCATATTATGAAATGGGTAACATTTTACATGCATGGAGTTGTCACAACATTCTATAAGGTTATTTAACTTGTATGGATACCATCCTTAATTCAATTTTCAACCAACTTCTTGTTGTTTAGCCATCATGTGCTGCGATTTGCATGTGCCACATGTAGTTACCATCTTGAGATGAGATTTTATCGGTGTTTTTCTTGAGGATGTACACACATAGGGTCTTTGTTGTTCCAAGTGTTAGGGTTTTGGGTTGAAGCCTTAACCCCTTCCAACCTTTCCTAGGTTTGGCTCATTTCAAAAATCGTGGTCTTGTTTCTTTGCTCTACGTTTCTCTCTGAGAGGTTCTCGTAGTGTTGAGTGTTTTCACTATGTGAGTACTTAGTGTTCATGGCATTGTCGGGTTTCTTATGGTTGCATCGTCACATAAATGGTAACGTTTAATGACTCCTTCTCTTGTTTTTTTTCTCTGTAAGTTATGTTTAATCGAGCCCTTTCTCCTAGTGGTGGAAATTGTTAGGTCACCGACTCTATCTCTGCGACATTTTCCATGGTGGATTCCCTACTTTGTTGTGTAAGTCTGTTATATAAATCTTATGATTATACTCTGATTTCGATAAGATTTCTCTTCCATATTGTTCCTGGTTCAAAGGGTCTTACCCCTGGACTCGTTGTTCTATGGAACTTGATAGTTATAAGAACCTATTCAGTTCATCTCATGTTTAAATATAAATGTTGGTTTCGCATGGAGTCGATTTACTTTATAGTTTTAATAAGCAATAAAGTTTCTTTATAAATATTGATACCTTTTTTATTGGGTAAAATACTAATGATGGGCCCTACGTAATTGTTTGTGAGGGTACCCATAATCCTTTCTACTTATTTTACATTCAGTGTAGTTCGAGCAATAGACAAAGATACCAAATACTCAATATACCCATGGTAAGTTGATATTTTAGTTATGTAATTACTTCTGTTGTTTTCAAAATAAATTTATACAACATACTAACTTGTGTTATTGTTTAGTATATATATAATATGGAAGTTGGTACCGTGGAGATGTCGGAATACCTTTTCCCAGAAAGGTATTCGGGTTCCAACCTTAACTACCTTTGATTTTGGCACTACATTCTAGGATTATTCTAAGTAAAAATTGTAATATCGTTCGTGGAATCCTGTTGTTTATGCATCTTCATAACTTTGTAATACCCTAGTTATTATTTCCATACATTTATATACAGTCATTATTTCTGTTATGTTTGTCCTTACGGGTATTTCCCTTGTGGAAAATATACACGATGGTTGTATTGGTTTCCTTTCGAATATATGCTACTGAGTTTCATTAAACTTGTAATGATTCCTTTAGATTTTGTGCATGGGGATTTTCGTTTAAACTCTACAACGAATTCCTTCTATATTCATGCATGGTGCATTTGGTTTAAACTCTGCAATGATTTCCTTTCGATTGCATGCATGGTGCATTTTGTTTAATTGTTAAATATGGAACTATTTCCTTTTCCGAATATATGTATAGTGCAATTTTGTAAATGTTGACTCTGTAACATTGAGGTTGTTCAGTTACATGCATAATGAAAAATGTTATCTATGTAACTTTTCCCTTTATACATAATGTAATTTGTAAATTTTATAACAATTCATCTGTCTGGATTCATTCACAATGTAAAATTGTATCTCTGTAATTGTTTCCCTTTCGAGATACATGCATAGGGTAATTATAAATGCTACCTCTGTAACTATTCCCTTTTCGAATATATGCATAATGTAATTGTAAATCCTGTAACAATTTTCCCTTTCAAGTACGTGCATAATGTAATATGTTGTAACTCTTTTATTTTCAGTTGTATCATTGTATATGTTGAAAATTTGTTTCTCTTCCTTGAATAAAACTTTGGCTTATTGAATGGTTTATACCTACGAGTTTTATTTCTTTATTACTGGTATTATGACTCTGTTCAAAAATCTAGGATCTGAATATCTATTGCTTTCTTTCACAATTTAAGTACTTAAAATCATGATATTCATTGATCCTCTTTGATAATGAACTTACTTAATGTTACAGTTTATTTTTTCCAATAATTCAGACACAATAATGCACAATAAAAACATAGTAAGATCAAAAATATTCATAACAAGAATAAAACCTGGAACATTGGGGAAACCACACATTGAAGTCCTTGTTCCTCCCATCCTTATTTTAGAGTCTTTGTCACCTCTGTAACCCTTGAGCTGAGTTCAGAATCCAAGGGGCTTCCTATGTGGTCTCTTGCAGAAATATGAGCTCCATTGTTGTGAGTAATCTTTGTAGAATTTTTACCGTGTCAAGCAATTTTGTGCATAACATTTATCTAGCTATCTAGTTCGTCTCCCTTGGGAATGGCATCCCATTCCCTTGTCATGAATTATTTTATTTTTCCTAGGAATTTTGACACTTTTCTTGAGCCTCCTGCTCACTGACCACCTGTCAAATTCAACTTTACACATATTCACAGATTCTCTTATAAATTTGGAATGTGTCTTTTTGAAGTTAAGCTAATTATACAACTTGTCTCAGCCTATTGTCACTTAACCAACCCCTTTGGATTCCTAAATCCCTCTTTTAACATATGCTTCAACGTGTGCCCCTTTTTCCACATGTGTTTATTTCATAAAAATAATAAGGTCTTCCAATTCAATTTTGGTCACTCGACCAATTTGTCTTTTTGGAAATATAATTAAGGTTCTAACTTAACAAAAAATCAATAATAGAAACAATAATTGAAATCCAACTTGTGGGATATCACATACACCCCCCCTTAGAATCGTAGATTTTAACCTAGTACAATATTTTACTGCAAATAGATTTTCAATAAAAGAACAAAAAATATACAATGGAAAATACACACATTACACAGATATTTTTGTCCTGGAAACCCAAACCAGGAAAACCATCATATTATATATTCATTCATAGTGATACATTGTTTACAATACAATATACATATAGGAGTCAGCGACATCTAAAACCCTAACCTGATGACCTGGATTAGTCAAAAACCCTAATTCCTTAACCAAAAATAGAAAACCATTGGAAAAAACCATGTTCCGAAAAACTTCCCAACAATGGACACGAAAATTGAGGCGACACAAAAAACGAGGAAAAAATGTGACATGTTTCCTAAAGAAAAAAAAAATTCTCGAGGGTGATGCCCCCGAACCCCAGCATAGGGTGATATCGCCCCGCCTGAGAGCTCCCTGAGAGCCCAACACAATGTAGTAGACACTGAATCTAGTCATGCAAATAATATAACACATAGCCAACATTCTCGCACTTATTGTTTTCTTTGCATACAGGGGGTTACAGGGTTACATAGTCAACAATCCAAGAAAACAATGCCCATGGATCCTCTACACCAAGATAATTTATCAATGCTCATAGATTTTGTTAATGAATATACAACATTCTTCAAAGTGTCCACTTTCATCAACAACACTTTATTTTCTTCAACCATTTCTCTCACAAAATGATATTGAATATTAATATGCTTTGTCTTTGAATGATAAGTCGGGTTCTTCACCAAAAAACTTGCACTCCGACTGTCACAATCTATCCTCACAACCCGTTGTACCAACCCAATACCCTAACACAATATTTGTAACCATACTACTTCCTTACTTGCATGAGTGGTTGCCATGTATTAAGCTTCTGTAGTTGAAAGTGCCACTACAACATGTATTTTGCTCATTCAACCGATTGCTCCTCCAAACAGGTTAAACACATACCCGCTTGTATATCTCCTATGATCCATATCTCCAACCCAGTCTACATCCACAAATCCATGTATGTCCAACACGTTCTCCAATCCTGGTCTTCCTTGGTAGCACAATCCATAGCTAGTAGTGCCACACAAATACCCGAAAACCCTTTTTATTGTTGTCCAATGCTTCTTCCCTGGTTTTTATGTATACCTACTCAAAAATCCCACAGCATGTGCAATGTCCAGTCTAGTATAGACTATTACATACATCAAAATTCCAAATTCACTCGCATATGGAACATGAGACATTTCATCCTCCTCTTGTTGTGTCTTGGGACACTGATCCGGATATAACTTTACACAAACATGAATAGGGACCTTGATCGGTTTACATTCTTGCATATTAAACCTCTGCAATATTGTCTCGACATATTTTCTCTAATTTAACCAGAGTTTTATCTTTTTCTAATCTCTTTTAATTTCCTTGCCCAAAATGAAATTTGAAGCATCCAGATCCTTCATGTCAAATTTAGAGGACACATGAGTTTTCACATCTTGGATAATCTCCTTGTTGTTTCCTATCAGCAACATGTCATCCACATACAAGACCCAATAAATCAAATGATCACCAATTAATTTAAAATACACACAATGATACTCTTTGCTTCTTGTGAAGCCAAGTCCCATCATATAAGTATCAAATTTTTGATACCACATCCTTGGTGATTGTTTTAAACCAAACAGGGACTTTTTCATCTTGCATACCAGCTCCTTCTTTCCCTCCACATCAAAGCCTTATGGCTGCTTCATATGTATTTCTTATTCTAGATCCTTGTGTAGGAATGTTTTCCTCACATCCATCTATTCTACTTCAAAATCAAATGCAACAACAACAGATAACAATAATCTTATAGAAGTTAACTTGGCAACAGGAGAAAAAATCTCACCAAAATCAATTCACTCAACCTGGGAATAACCCTTTGCTACTAACTGAGCTTTGTATTTCTCCACTTTTCCTTATGCATTCAACTTATTTTTAAATACCCAATTTTTTCCAATGGGATTTATTCTTGTAGGCAACTCCACTAGATTTCAAGCCTCATTCTTATCCAAGGATGCCATTTATTCATCCATGGCCTTTTTCCAGAGCTTTCCATCCTCTGAATCTACTACCTCCGTGACAGTTCTAGGATCATCATCAGTAATAAAAAAAAAAAATTGACAGAAAATCAGATGGAGTATACCTTTCCAGTAGTCTTCTTTCTCGAACTGATCTCCTCAATACTAGAGTATGAGGATCTTCTTCTTCTGATTCATGTTCTTCTGTAGAGTTTGATTCATCATCCTTTAAATCAAACTCTTTTTTTTTTATTGTTCTTCCTTACTTGGTAGGACTTCCTATTTAACAACATCCTTAATTTATCTAAATACCACATATCAGCTATAAACAACCTTCTTAGTCTATGGGTTCCAAATATTATAACCTTTGATGATCCGAAAAAGATATTTTACATGATTATGGTTGAGTTATTATGCATGTGTTCATTAACCAATTAGGAAGCTTAATGAAAAAGGAAGAATATATGAGAAGATATCACATCCATATAAACATGTACAAAACTTAAATAAATAAATAAACAACAACAAACCATAACACCAATGTGATAACAGAATTCGGCAATCTCGCCTACGTCTCCGGGCCTTTGTCTCAGTGGGTGATATTTCTATTCAAAGCTCAATAAGTACATCACAATAGTGCCAAGAGGTTACAAAACTGATCTGGTCCTATTTTCCTAGATCTTAAGAACTCAACAGAAGAAACGACACTCAAATCGGATGACCAAAGCTCCGAGAAATGGCCCGCAAAGGTGTGCTCCTCAACAGCTTCCCTGCATAAAAATGTCTTTGGCTTGAAATTCCTTCAGTATAAACCTGCTATGAATATCCTCCTCTAGCCTCAAGAAGGCCTGATTTATATATATCCAGAGTTGGTAACCATCTCCCAACTTCCCCCCAAGATATGGCCTCAAAAAGGGCCCAATTTCCCCCCAAAAGGGCCAAAACTCTCCAAAACATGCCTAAAAATTATTAAGAAATCACTAATATATGGTCAAATAACCACTTTTGGGAAAATAAAAGGATAATTCCCCTAATACCTGACACACACCCCTATTTCTTAGTCACATGGCACCATGTGTCCAAGCACCAGCCCTTAAGGGCTGTGCACTGGCCCTCACTCCGAAAACATAGTTTACATGGTGGATTGTCATAGGACTGTTCCCCATAAATGTGCCTACAACCAAGGTAACAACCCATAAATCTATGGAGGTAAAGTGCTAACAACCGTGCCCCCATATATTTGCGTTGAAATGGCAAGAGGTTAGCGTCGGGCTTTGAAAGTTGTGGTCATATGTAGTAAACCCACGGTGCGACCAACGACTGGCCTAGCCCCGGTCATTTCCCCATGCGATCAAACCAACCTTCAAATTCAAATAATATATTTTCCATATAGATAATAAGAACCATTCATGGGCGACCTGACTAGTCCAACTCTGCTAAGACTTAGCCTGACCAGAGGTCAAGCGTTCGATCCTCATGGAGACCAAATTTTTTCATGAAACCATGAATCAATACCTAGGTGCCACGTGGCACCTCCTTATTCACCAAAAACTAATGCCATGTGTCAAGTACTGAATGGTCCACCTGTAAGTGCCATACCTGCCACCTGTCTTCCCTGTCAATGTCATATCCTGCCACATGCCACCGTATAGTAGGGACACATGGCACCTATACGAGCGTGCCACATGTCACCCTTCCAGTGGTGACATGTGTCACTTCCTGGTTGTTCCACATCAACTATACAAAATCTGCCAACTGTGATGCCATGTCAGTTGTACGTCCATACAGCCTATACATTTAGCTGCCACGTGCCACTGTATGGATTGTATGGATTGTACAGTCAACATTTTTTTTTCTTGTTTGGAAAGACAAACAGAATGAGATATTAGGAGCATACAATGTTTTTTTGAGCCTATTCAAGCTGTGTTTGGTTCGTATCAACGAGGCCTATGCACACGTCCATTTTGAAGCCATTCCAAGAACATTGATTTTTAGACCTTTCTGAACCCCATCAAACTCCTGGATCTGAATCTGGATCACACCTCCCCACTAAAGGACCTTTTGTTCCCCAAAACATTAGTGACCAGTCAACAAGCTCGGGATAGGCCACCTGGATTGTCCTCTTTCTCTGAACTATGTCTTGTGCACCTATCTCATCAAGATCAACTGTAACACAATCATGACAACTGACAACATATTGTTAGCCATTTGAACCCTATCACATTTTACTAAAGCCACTATCATCCATGTAGACAACATTACTAATGATAGCATCAAAAACATGACTACAAATGAGCCGATATACTTGTAATATTTGCACGACATGAGCTTATCTTGAAGAAAACTGTGATTGATTTTCCATTCAACAATCATTTCCTGTTCTTTCTTAAGATCTATTACTTCATTTGAAATGATTATTGGTTTGTTTCTTGCTCGAATTGCCTTCTTTAATTGTTCCATAGTTTGAAGAGTTTTATTTTCTTTTACATGATGAGCATGAACCACATAATGTTGACCTGCTTTGGTTAATTGATATTGATTCTTTGTCCTGTATAATATTTCATTACGATCAAACAAGTATGGACTACCTAAGACCATTCCACATTCACTTAGTGGTACTACATAACATGTTACCTCATCCACATACTTAGATGAAATTGCAAATTTGATTGTGCATTGTTTGGTTATGTGCATTTCATGATGATTGCTTATCCATTTGAGTGTGTAGGGCTTATGATGCATATATGTTTTTAACCCCAATCTCTTAAGCAATTCCTCTAAGATTAGGTTAGATTGAGATCCACTATCGATTAATGTACCAACCTTAGTGTGTCACATGATGACCCTGATATAAAATAAGTTACTTCTATAATCAATTCCTTCACCAATTTTACCTGTCATACCAACCAATGAGACCTTTGATTCATCACCTGACTCTGATCCCAAGTCTGTGGTTCGTGTTGTCATTGCAATTGTTTGCCTCCCTTTCTTTTCCTTGAACCACTTTGGCCTCTTCTCGGGATGCAACTGCCAACAATGGTCCTCATCATGCCCCTCTTTATTGCAATGCTTGAAACATGGCCTCTCTTCCTTTCTCTTCACCGCATTTGACTTATTTCCATGCCATTTCCTCTGGTCCTCTTTCCTTGAAGAAGATTCCCCTTATACACATGTTTTCCCTGCTTCAATGTATGTCTCTTGAATAGAAACCTCATCAAGGTTAGTGGGTCCAAACTTGAATACAATGTTTCTAATATGTGCAGACAAACCTCCTATATACTTCATAAGGGTTTCTTTTGTATGTAAAGGGATATCTAACATCAATGCCATTTTTCGAAAGCCATATGTATACTCTTGCACTGTTTGTCCTTTTCTTAGTTTTAAAGATTTCCATTCAATTAACGCTTTTTATTTATAACCCAAAGGTTAGAATTGATTCCTAAGTGCAGAAATGACACTTTTCCATGATGGAAATACATTACCCACTTGTTGCATTTCGTTTTGCAACTTTTCCACCAGATGAATGTTGTGCCTGCAAGTATCAATGATGCCAACTTGATTTGTGTGGCCTCATCCTTGATTTGTTGCACACTGCAATAGACCTCCATTTTTCTGACCCAATTGTCAAGTTTCTCTGCATTAACTTCAACATCATATATGGGTAATTCAAATTTAACATCAAGTTTTAATAATGGCATTTCATTTTTATGTTTATGAACATGTTTATTTGTCTTGTATTTAGAACTTGAGCTTGAAGAAGAAGGAGAAGAAAGAGGTGATGATGAAGGTGAAGGAGGAATCTGAGGAGGATCCTCTCCCTCTTCTCTTTTTCCCTTTGAAGATTCACCCAAAACTGGTGTCTTCCGTTCCAATTAATCCTCGTACAAAACTTTCATCATCTTCAACATAGCAAAGAAAGTTTTTCGAAACTCTTTCTCATCCTAAGAAAGTCCCTCTTCCGATGCCATCTTCTCGCTATGAGAAGTTCTCTTTATCAATTCAATTAATGTATTCTCTGAAACAATCTTGCCTTCACGATGATGTAGCTTTTCCCTAGATAACATGCAAAACTCAAATCCAAACATCAACCAACTCTAATACCACTTGATCCGAAAAAGATGTTTTACACGACTATGGTTGAGTTATTATGCATGTGTTCATTAATCAATTAGGAATATTAATGAACGAGGAAGAAGATATGAGAATATATCACAGCCATATAAACATGTACATAACTTAAATGAAGCAATAAAAAACAACAAACCATAACACCAATGTGATAACAGAGTTCGGCAATCTCGCATACATCTCTGGGCCTTTGTCTCAATGGGTGAGGCTTTCTTATTTCTGTTCAAATCTCAATAATTACATCACATAAGTTCCAAAAGGTTAAAAAATGATATGTTCTTATTCTCCCAAATCTTAAGAACCCAACAGAAGAAACGTAACTCAAATCGGATGACCGAAGGTCCCAGAAATGGCCCGCAAAGGTGCGCTCCTCAACAACTTCCCTGCATAAAAATGGCTTTGGCTTGGCATTCCTTTAGCATAAACCTGCTATGAATCTCCTCATATGGCCTCAAGTAGACATTATTTATATATATTTGGAGTTGGTAACCGTCTCCCAACTTCCCCCCAATATCTGACCTCAAAAAGGGCCCAATATCCCCCAAAAAGGGCCCAAAATCTCCAAAACAGGCCTAAAAATCATTAAGAAATCACTATTATATGGTCAAATAACCACTTTTGGGAAAATAAAAGGATAAGCCCCCTAATCCCTAGCATGTGCCCCTATTTTTTAGTCACATGGCACCATGTGGCCAAGCACCAACCCTTAAGCGCTATGCGTTGGCCCCCACTCCGCAAACATAGGTCACATGGTGAATTGTCATAGGACCACACCCCATAAATTTGCCTACAACCAAGGTCACAACCCCTGAATCTATAGCAGGAAAGTTCTAACAACCGTGCCCCCGTATCTTTGATTTTAACTAGAAAGAGGTTAGTGTCGGGCTTTGAAATTTGTGGTCATATGTAATAAACTCGCGGTGCGACCGAGGGCTAGGGCTAGCCCCAATCCTTTCCCCATCCGATCAAAACAACCTTGAACTTCAAATAATATATTTTCCATATAGATAATAAGAACCATCCATGGGTGGCCTGGCTATCCCAACTCTTCCAAGACTTAGCCCAATCAAAGGTCAAGCGTTCAATCCTCATGGAGACCAAATTTTTGCATGAAACCATGAACCGATACCTAGGTGCCATGTGGCACCTCCTCATTCATCGAAAATGGATGCCACATGTCGAGTACTGAATGGTCCACCTGTCAACACCGTACATGCCACCTATCTTCCCTGCAGTTCCATACCCTACCATGCGTCACTGTACGGTAGGGCCACGTGGCACCTGTACGAGCGTGCCATGTGTCACCCTTCCAGTGGTGACATGTGTCACTTCTTGGTTGGTCTACGTCAACTGTATGGAATATGCCAAATGTGCTGCCACGTCAATTGTACGACCGTATGACCTGTACATTCATCTACCATGTGGCCCTATACGAACTGTACAATCAACATCTTTTTTCTTGTTTGGAAAAACAAATAGAACGCGATATCAGGAGCATACAATGTCTGATTGAGCCCATTCAAGTTGTGTTCGGTTCGTATCGACAATGCCTACACACACGTCCATTTTGAATATATTCTGAGAACATTGATTTTTAGACCTTTCTGAGCCCCATCAAGCTCCTGGATCCGAATTTGGATCATTTGAGGCCATCTTTATACCTAATAAATATACATTTTTCAGCCTTCTTATCTAGCTTACTCTTTTTTTCCTTTGGAACATGAACATAGGTCTTACAGACAAATACCTTAGATGTGTGAGAGAAGGTTTTTTACTAGTCCATACCTCTTGTGGAGTCTTGTCATCTAGCACTGATGAGGGTGATTTGTTGACCAAGTAACATACAATACCCACTACCTCTGCCAAAAATTCTTACCCTAACCCGACACAACTGAGCATGCACCTTGATTTTCCATCAACATATTTTTCATCCTTTCTGCAACTCCATTCTGATAAGGTGTATATGGAGTAGTATTCTACCTTTCTATATCACACTTCTTATAGAATTCTTCAAATTCATTCCTGCGGAACTCTCCACCATTATCTTTCCTCAACACCTTAATTATTTTATCTGTTCGATTCTCAACAAGAGCCTTAAACTCTTTAAACCCGTCAAATACTTCAGATTTCTTCCTAAGGAAATATATCCAAGTATTCCTCGAGAATTCATCTGTAAATGAGACATAGTACACAGATTTTCCCAATGATGGAACCAACACAGGTCCGAACACATCACTGTGAACTAGTTGCAAAATTCCTTCTGACCTCATTGCACCAGAGGGAAATCTTACCCGATTTTGCTTCCCATATAAACAATGTTCACAAAAATCAAAATCCAGAGATCAGTTAGACATACTTTCAACCATACCTTTATCGTGTAGTAGTCGAAGACCCTTCTCTTCGATATGCCCCAGTATTTGATGCCACAACATAACCTTTTCTCCATAGAATATATGATTTATTTATTCTCCAAATCCAATATCAGGAACAATGGAACTATTACACCCATAAGTAATAGTTCTTCCATGTAGCTTATACAGAGTTCCAAACCAAACTCCCTTCAGCAACATCATTTCTCATCAAACCATCCTGCATGTTTCCTTTTCAAATATTGTTTTTACCATTGCATCATCCATTTTTCTTACAGAAATCAAATTTCTGGCCAAACCTGAGATGTGCAGAACACTAGATAGTGTTCTAATCCTTCCATATATGAGACTCAACTTGAATTTTCCCCTTCCTATGATTCTGGTTGTTGAGTCATCACCTAGGAAAACATTATCTCCATCATACCTTTCATATTCACAAAAGCACTCCCTGTGGAGAGTCATATGAAAGGGTGCACCTGAGTCAACCAACCATGCTTCATGATCTGCATGTGTGCCTGAAGAAGACAAGTACACATCCCCTCCTTCTTCCTTGGAGGTCTTTTCTTCTATAGAAGGAAATTCTTCGGATCCCTTCTTTTTCTCAACTTTGGATCTACACTGGTTTTTATAGTTCCCTTCTTTTCCACATCTCCAACATACCTTTACAAACTTTCCAGGAGAGTTAGATCTTCCCTTAGACTTAGATCTCTCACTTGAGGACTTAGATCTATTTCTTTCCTGGGAGCGTCCTCTTGCAAGTAATTCATCTGTGTTATTTACTTCCATGTTCTTCTTTCTCATCTCCTCTAACAACAAGGGTGAGGCCACTTCATCAAACTTCAAGTAAGTTGTATTAATACCTATGGACACAACAAGACTATCCCACGAGTCTGGTAAATACCACAATAAACTAATACACTTATCTTCATCTGAAATTTCAATCTCAACAGATACTAACTGACTTAACACAGTATTGAAGGCATTCAAATGCTCTGCCACCGAGTCTCCATATCTCATCCTCAGGTTATACAACTTCTTTCTCAGGACTAGTTTATTTACTAGGGACTTAGATTGATACAAGTTCCTCAACATATGCTACAAATCTTTGGTTGTAGCTTCCTCTGACACATTCAGTAATACTGAATCTGAGAGACAAAGTCGGATTGTGCTCTTCACCTTCCGATCCAACTTTTTCCAGTCATCTTCTTAAGTTCCTATAGGTGCAGTACCTGGATCCACCGCGATCCACTGATCTCTCTCCACCAATAAATATTCCATATTGAACTTCCACAACTCAAAAATTTTCCCATTAAACTTATCAATCTCCATTTTTGAAGTGCTTGTCATTTCTTTTCACTTGAAAAATCAATACCACGTATCTCCCATTGTAACAAGGCTTATCATAGTCCCGAGCCAAACCCTTGACAACAAAGACGTCCCCCTGAAGCCAACAAATCTCTGATACCAAATGTAGATTTTAAACTTGTACAATATTTTATTGCAAATATATTTTTCAATAAAGGAATAGAAAAAATACAATGGCAAATATACATATTACACAAAGATTTTTCCCTTGGAAACCCAAACCGAGAAAACCAACATATTTTATATTTATTCATAGTGATACATTTTTTACAATACAATATACATATAAGAGCCAATGGCATCCAATACCCTAACCCAATGATCTGGATTAGTCAACAACCATAATTCCTTAACTAGAAATATAAAACCATCGGAAAAAAACCATGTGCCAAAAAATTGCCCAACAATGGACACGAAAATTGAGGCAACATGAAAAACGAGGAAAAAATGTGACATGTTTCCCGAGGGAAAAAAAAATCTTGGTGCAACGTATAAGACACTGGATTTATTCGTGCAAAGAATATAACACATACCCAACAAGAACTTATCACTGTGCTCGGTGATAACTATTTTTCATCAATACCATTTTGGAACAATAATGGATATGCTTCCCACATATTACCTTCCATTTCCCAAGTAGGTTGTTTGGGATTAAGGTTCCTCCATTGCACCTTTACTTGTCCTACAGCTCGATTCCAGAGTGTAAGTTCTCTCTTCTCGAGAATACGATCTAGCTCTACTGGGACTCACCCACGGCTTCCACGTGTATGATTTTCCAATCAACAACATGAGTAGGGTCATGTATATACGTTTGTAGTAATGAAATGTGAAACACATCATGTACTTTTATCATAGATGGAAGTGCAAGTTGATAAGCTATTGGTATTATTCAAGAAAGTATCTCGAATGGGCCACAATATCTAGGTGGTAACTTAGTATACCTGCCCATCCATAAAGAACTCTTTTTAGGTTTAACTCTAATGTACACATGATCTCCAACATTGAACTCTCTTGGAGTCGTTTTTTCATCAACATAACGTTTTTTCCTGTCCGGAGCTACTTTCAGGTTCTGATGTACTTGTTTCATTGCTAGTTCCATGTCTTTTAACATATCTAGTCCTATTATCAATCTATTTACAGGATTACTTCATGAAACAAGTGTAGTGCATTTTCTGCCATATAAAATTTCAAAAGGACTAAGTTTTGATGAAGCTTGATAATGATTATTATAAGAAAACCCAACTAAGTACAAATATTCTTCCCATTTACCAGGTCTATCCATAACATACATTCTAAGCATGTCTTCAAGAATCGGGTTAGTTCTTTCACTTTTCCCATCTATTTGTGGTAGATAAGCAATGTTTAAATTCAATTGGGTATCTAACCCTTTAAATAAGCCTTCCAAAAAATTTCAGTAAACTTAACATCTCTGTCAAATATTATGACTTTAGGAATTCCATGTAACCTAAATATTTCCTTCATGAATATTTCTACTATATTAATATCCTTGTAGGTTGATTTCATAGGTATAAAGTGTGTTTCCTTACTTAGTTTATCAACCACAACCATAATTGAGTCATTTTGTTTACTAATTCTAGGTAATCCAGTAATAAAATCCATACTTATCACTTCACATTTCCATTTCGGAATGGGTAAAGGATTTAGCAGTCCAACCAGGTGTTGGTGTTCAACCTTAACTTGTTGACACTCTAAACATCTAGCTAGATATTCAACTATTTAATCTTTCATATTTTTCCAATAGAATTCTTTTCTTAGCATAGTAATCAATTTATGGTAACCTTGATGTCCAGATCTATGGTTTCTTATGCAATTCATCTAGAATTAACAACATAATTTCATTAGATTATGGTACATATAATCTTTTTTTATACATTAACAATCTTAAGTCTGATTCTTCTATTCTTGTTGAATTATGAGCAATCTTTAACTTGATATTTTGATATTTTGGGTCCTTTTCAGCTGTTATTCTTACCCTTTCTTCTAAATTTGTTTCGTAACTACTTCTAGTAACTGCATAGATCAGATTTGCATGTATACTTAATGCATCTGCCACCTTATTTTATTTTCCATTTATGTGTTTTATCTCAAAATCATACTCGCTTAAGAATGCTAACCACCTTGCTTGGAGAGCATTTAAATTTTGTTTATCAAACAAATATTTTAGAGCGATGTTGTCTGTCAACAATAAAAAAAATTGGCCTACCAGGTAGTGCCACATCTTTAATGCATGTATTATTGCGGCCAATTCCCAGTCATGTGTTACATAATTGTCTTCATGTTTCTTTAATTTCCGAGATTCATAATCTATTACATGGTTTTCTTACATTAACACATCGCCAAGGCCTTCGTGACATGCATCCATACATACTACAAAATCCTTATGTAGATCTGCAAATTTTAATATAGGAGTTGTAGGTAAGAGTCGTTTTAATTTGTTAAAACTTTCTTGACATTTCTCGAACTAGATAAACTTAGTTCCTTTCTTTTGTAATGATGTTATAGGATATGCAATCTTAGAGAAACCTTCTATAAACTTTCGGTAATAGCCAGTTATACCCATAAAGGATCTTATGTCCGAAACATATTTAGGTTCAGGAAAATTCATTATAGCCTTTATTTTGTCCGGATCCACTGCTATACCTTCCTTGGAAATTATATGTCCCAAATACTGAATTTGGTCTTTATAAAACTCAAACTTACTTAGTTTTGCATATAATTTATGTTCTCTTAGTATTTGTAGTACTATTCTTAAATGTTCTTCACGATCCTTTTCATCCTTTGAATAGATGAGTATATCATCTATAAAGACGATAACAAATTTATCTAGACACTTGCCCAAAATATTGTTCATCAAGCAAATGAATGAGGTTGGGGCATTAGTCATCCCAAAAGATCTTATGACAGATTCATAATGTTCATACCTCGTTCTAAAAGTTGTTTTATAAATATATTCATCCTTTATTCCAACTTGATGATAACCGGAAAGTAAGTCGATCTTAGAAAAGATTGTAGCTCCCCATACTTGATAAAATAGATCATCGATACGAGGTAATGGATATCTATTTTTAATTTTAAGGATTTTATCAATAAAGTCAAACTCAGATATGGTTTTCCCTTCATGGTTTTTCTAGGGGTGTTTAACCAAATATCTTGATAAATGTCTATGGTTTCATTTTTATGATTTCACTTTAATGTTTAGTTGATAACTCAGTTGTGATTTTATTCAATAAGTGATTTATTTGGAATAAATTGTTGGTTGTTGGGTTGAGGGAAATTTCAACATGGTATCTCAACATGTTGATAGATTCAACATGGTAGCAAAGAAATTTCTCTAAGAGGGATCCAATATCAGGTTTCACGAATGGTATACCTATTGGATCACAAGTGTTGCGGTGGGTGTTTGAAGGACTAAGAGAATATCCACTATCTTTTTCAGAAAATCTATCATATATGCAAGAAGATATTATTAAATCAATAACCAGTAGTAAGAAATCGAAGGAAAAATTTCATAGAAACAATCGTACTGTAGATGGATCGATCATCGAGGATAGTGTGGGTATTATGTTATAGATCATGCAGACTACACCGAACAATGCAGGTATCAGTGTAACAGTCATGGTGTTAGCACAAATAGCACATGAAAATATTGTACAAGCCAATATAGGGGCAATATCAACAGAAGGTTATCAAATCATATCTTGGATATGGAAACTAGGTTGTGATTTAAGGATAGGTTGGATGGTGTTTCCAAATACAGTCATTGGAAGGAGAGAATCATTTTTTTGTTTATGGAGAATGAGATCAGGGAATTTTCTAATACTCAAATCGATCCTCCAAAATATGTGGCAAAACTGGTCATCCATAATCAGAAGGATGTGAAATCCAGACACATAATTCTAAATGGAGTGAAGGATCATTCGATCCCTCATTTATCACGAAAGGAAAATGCTAGGGACATGTTTGAGGATCTGAATATTTTATTTCAGAGTAAAAATGAGAATCGTAAAGTGGTGCTGAGAGAGAACGTTAGAGACACCAAGATGATAGGATCAAACACAGTGACAACTTATCTCACCCAGATTCAGCAGGTTAGATATGACTTGGTTGTATTTTGGGAGACAATGATTGATTCAAATTAGTGAGGATGACACTAAAAGGCTTCATGAATCAGTGGATATTATTCATCAAATGGATCATGACACATGAGAACCTCTTTGATTGGACGAGGTTGTGGGATGAATTCATTCATGAAGAACTTCGAGATGAAGAACTAAATGGAGTTTAGCACAAGAATGATGATGAGAACCTTTCTCTTTCTAGCTAGGAAAAGAAGGGAAAGTTCAATAATATTTCCAGTGGAGATTCTACCTCTCAAGATAGCAAGAAGAAGGACAATAGAATATTCAAGTTCTTTTCACGTCACAATTTTGGGAATTATGCAAGGCAATATCCAAGCAAGAATAAGGGTGGAAACAGAATGTAATCAAAGGTAGTTGCGTCGACAAATACTGAAATGGATGATTTTTCCAACAAGTTTGAATAGAAGGATTTCTTACTTTTTTCCTAGACTTCCTTGGGCACCATATCGATTTGTGCATAGATAATATATAGTGGAGCCACATTTCATATGAAAAGAGAACTAGACATGTTCTATAGCTTCATAGAGTCTGACTCGGATGTACACATGGAACTTGGTATGGGGACCAAACATACAATAAAGGGATCTGAAACAGTGTCATTCTGGATGGAGTTAAGAGGAGTATTGAGAGTGATGGAGATGTGATGGGTTCCATAACTTAGGAGAACTATTCTCTGAGTCTCAACGATTGAGAAGAAGGGATTTGATGTAGTGTTATAGGATGGACAAGCATTGATCAAGCCTAGAGGATATAGCTCAGACACAGTTGTTGTTATTGGAGTTAGAGAGAGAAACTTGTATAGGATAAAGGGATAGCCTATGCGAGCTATGAAAATCAGTAGAGTGGAAGAGAACAAGGAAAAGTTAGCTCTGAAGGTTGAGAAACTCAGAGGAATTTTTCCTTTAGGTTCAGGTGGGAAGGATAAACCTTCCAAGTCTTTGAAGAAGTCATGGTACAAGATAGCGATGTAGGATGTTCAAGAGAAGGAGGATTCTAGGAGCATGATAAGAGGGAAGTCTTATAAGACAGGTCTGAGTGAGATGGAAGAGATATATTTCATGTTAGAGGGAGCATCCAATCAAGTGGATTGGAGAGCAGCCATGGTAGCATACATGACAACGAAGAAAGGGCAAACTCGGAGTGGTGGAAGTACCTTCCTTACTGAGAGGGAGTGTTGATGTATTTAGCATAGGAAAGGTACTTCCACATAGGCTTGGTGTCTAGCATGTGGAATTAATATATAATTCCTCTCAGAACCTTAGGAAATTCACTTTATAAGTTAATAATTAAAGTGAACCACCTGTTAGATTGATGTGAGATAAATTAAGTCAAGGCATGGAAAGGCAAGGCATAGAATGAGAATTCAAGGTAAGGCAAGACAATGCAAGGAAAGGAAAGGCTAGGCATAAGGAAAGGAATGAAAAGGAAAGACAAGGCATGGAAAGGAAAGGTATGGCATGGAAAGTAAAGGGAAGGCAAGGGAATACAAGGAAAGTCAAGGCTAGACATGGCAAGGAAAAACAAGGAACGACATGGAAAGGTAATGCCAGGCATGGAAAGGAAACATAAAGCATGGAAAGTCAAATCAAGTAAAGGAAAGAAAAAACAAGGGAATGAGATGTAAGTTTTAAACCTGTGAAGTAAAGAAATGCATATAGATTCTTAAGCAAAACTGAATTTAATCAATGGCTTATACACATATTACACAGAGATTTTATACTGGAAACCCTCATTCAGGAAAACCTTTCTTATATTCATTATATCGAATTTCACCATTCAATATACAATATATACAATGTTTTTAGGTATTTCGTAGATGCCAAAACCCTAATCCCTAAAACCGGGATTATTTTTAGTAAACCGCTAAAAATAGCAAAAACCGCCCAAAAAACAATTTCAGGGTGCTGCCCTGAACCCCGTCAACCCCAAGATACTGCCCGTTGCCGAACGCTGCACGTAACCAGGGGGGGCATACCTTCCCCCCCCTAGGACCCCCCTAGGAAAGTGCCCGACGCAGTCCACACAAAGAACACTACTAGAGGGATCATCAGATGCAGTTGTCATATCTGACGCGCCCACACACACACGTGCAAAGAATATAACACATACCCAACATGAGAGACATGGAAAGGCAAGGAAATTAAAGGCATAGAAAGGAAAGACAAGACAAGACAAGCCAAGACAGGCCAATGTAAGGAAAGGTAAGGAAATGCAAGGAAAGGTAAGGCTAGACATGGCAAGGAAAGACAAGGAAAGGCTAGGATAGGATAGACATGGAAAAGAAAGGAAAGAAAAGGCATGACAAGGCAAGGTCTAGGTCTAGGTCTAGGTAAGGAATGGAAAGGAAAGGCGATGCCAGGCATAGAAAAGAAAGGCATTGCATCAAAAGGAAATGCAAGGAGATGCATGGGGGATTCACTTTCTTGAGTAATATCTTATCACGTTCATTCATAAAGGGGGGTTTTAATTGTGAAAAATAGAGTCTATATATTATAGGTATATGGGGGGAATTTGGGGTACGAGATATTTTATAGGTATTGGGGTATACAAAGGGGTATTTGGTAAAAATAGAGGATACATAGTAAAAACAGGGGTTATTTTTATTAGAAATATTTAATGGGAGGGGGGTTTTAAAAGAAGGATTTTGGGAGATACATTTATCAATATATATTGAAATTAGAGGTATTCTTTAATATCCCACCATCACAGGTGCTATTTCATATGTTAATTAAGTGGATACCTTTTGAGAAAAGGCATGGAAAGACAATGCAACATAAGGAAAGGTAAGACAAGGCAAGGCAAGGAAATGCAAGGCAATTCAAGGCAATGCAAGGAAATGCAAGGCATGGTAAGGAAAGGAAATGCATGGAATGGCAAGGAATGGCATGACAAGGCAAGGAATGACATGACAAGGCAAGGAAAGGAAAGGAAATACATGGCAAGGATATGCAAGGCTAGACATTGAAAGGCAAGGCATGGAAATACAAGGTCTAGGTCTAGGTTTAGTTCTAGGTATGGCAAGGAAAGGCAAGGAAATTCAAGGTATGACAAAGAAAGGCAAGAAATGGCAAGGAAATGCATGGCATCATAAGTCAAGGTAGAGAAAGGCATGTATGGACATGGAAAGGCAACATATGTCATGGCAAGGCAATGCAAGGCAATGCAAGGAAATGCAAGGCCTGGAAAGGAAAGGCAAGGCATGGAAAGGAAAGGCATGATCCATATTTATGAGTGGAATGAAAGGAATAACAGAATAAATACAATAACACAATCATACAGATAAAAACAACATATATAAATTGAACAATAACTTCTATTGAATAAATAAAATAGGTTGAAACTGAAAATTACAAAACTAGAAACAACTTGCTCAAATGGTGGTAGTTATTTATGAGAAGAGATGTGGATTGATATGTGCATCCTTCTAAGAAGAATGATTACAATGAGGTTCCAGAGGAATTTTTAGCATTACTCATGAAGTACAAAACCCTAGACATCTAAAAACCTAACCCTAGGAGATGAAACGCCAAAAGTTATGTGGGCCCCGATGGGTATGTTGGTACCTCAACTTCCTGGGGTTGTAACTTTTGCATACGACCTCTGTTTTAGGCATGTGATAGCCCGTTGGAAAGGTATATTTAAAAAATACATATTATTCCATAAAAATATGAATCCCTCTATAGTTTGACTATGGAAAGCCAAAAAAACAATGTTTAGGGCACTAAGACGACCCTCGAAGTACATAAATATGTACTTACATGAAAAATTCCAAAATAATATAGTTGGATTAGGTGGGAGGCCACCAATATCCACCTAGAAATCGTGTAGGGATTCATACATCCCCGAAAGTGTAGAACCCACAATTAAAAAGAATTACATAAGAACGTTTTGAACTAAAAATTGTCAAGAGGAGCCAGTTGGAATAGGTGGGTGGAAACCAATATCCACATCGACCAGTCCTCCCCCAATAGGAAGAAATGGTCTCTATTGCATTGAGGGCCCCCATCAGGTGAGGAAACTTCTGCTGAATTTGGCCCTGAGTGAGCCACTTGCCTTGGTGTAGGAGCTTCCCTGCCTTGTAAACCTGATAAAGTTGGATCCTCTACTGGTGAGTTACCTTGACCTGTGTGTCCACTATATGATCAGTGGATGCTTATTCCATGTAGTCAGGGTTGAGATCTGTTGGTGTCAACTTTTATGCGATCTATGAGGTGTCCAATAATGGTTGAAAATATGGCCGAAGGAGGTCCACATTAAACAAGGGGTGAAATCCAAGGAAGGGTGGAGTGTTGAGCTCAAAATGATTGCTACCCACATCCTTGGTGATAGTGTAAGGCCCATAACGAAGTGGGTGGAGATTCCTATGGGGGGCTATAAGGCGCTCTTTCTATAAATGTAACCTAACCTTAACTTCCACCTGAAACTAGTGCAATACTCGGTGTTGATCATGGAGCTACTTGTACTTAGCATTGGTTTTCTGCAAAATGTCATGGACCTATTGGCGGATGTGTTGAATCCACTCAATGAATTTGGTGGCTTTGTTGGCCTCAAACTAAACATAGGAAGATTAGTCCTATGTGTTTTCAAGAGGTAGTGCAACATCAATGGGACCCAAGGGTTGGAATCCCATCCCTACCTGAAATAGGTTGTGGCTGGTAGAGCTATGGAGATCCTTGTTGTAGGTGTGTTGATCATAGGGAATATTCATATCCCATGTACACAGATTCTTACAGTTGTACATGCACAGGATGTGCACAATCATCTGATTGATGACTTTGTCTGGCCATCGGTTTGGGGGTGGAAAGCAGTAGATTTAGTGAGCTTGGTGTCCAACAGTGACTAGAAACTCGACCAAAATGTGTTGGGTAACTTGTAGTCTCGATCTGAGGTGATTGTCTGTGGTATCCCAAAATGGACCCACACCCATTCTAAGAATAGATGTCAATTTGCCACTGTGATGCTCTTCTTGCAAGTTATGATAATGGCCATCTTCAAAAATCGATCAACCACCACAAATACACAGTCATTTCATTCTTGGTGGATGGAAGGCCACACATGTAATCCATCGAGGTGGATTCCCAAGGCCTCTCGAGAGTAGGAAGAGGGTTGAATAAGCCTTGCTTCTTGATGACTAGCTTGGAAATGGCACAAGCAGTGCAAGATATGATATACTTGTTGACGTCTTGTCAAATTTTTGGCCAATAAAAATGTTTTTGTGGAACGACCATTGTTTTCTCCATGCGAAAATTTCCTACCATCCAACTGTAGTGAGCCTCCTAGATAAGCTTTACATGCTCACTTGTGGGAATGCAGAGGTGACCCAGATGGAATAACAATCCATCCTGGATGTAAAAATCGATGAAATTTGCTCTTATACCCAAGAGTTGATAGGTGGTAATAAATTCAGAGTCACACTCATAAAGTTGGGCCCCTCAAATGCCTCATGCCCACAAGAATGGAGAACTGTGGTGAGTGTAGAAATGGGAGGGAGACTGAGGTAGTAAGCGATATGATTTGTGCTCCCTATTTTATACTTGAAATTGATATGGAACCGTTGTTGGTATGTGGAACAATTTTTATGGAAGTCATTTTGCAACTTCCCCTATGTCTGTATGAACTGTAGAGGCTTGTGATCAATGTGGATGATTTTCTCCTTTCCCAGAATGCAATGTTTCCATTGATGACAGTCTTGCACAATGGAATACATTTCTTTGTCATAGGTGGGGTATTCTCGGATAGTATCTAAGAGTGTCTCACTATGGTATGCTACTGGATGACCATGTCGAGTGAGGACTGCATCGACATCATAGCCATAGGCATCAATATCAATATCGAACGATTTTTGTAGATCAGGTAAGGAGAGTACTGGAGATGAGCACAAACAATGCTTCAGATCATCAAATTTTTATTGTTGTTCCTTCCCCATGCGAAATATTCTTTTCCACCACCCTTGGTTACTTGGTTGAGGGCCCATGCAATATGGGATAATCCCATGGTTGGTTACTTGGTTGAGGGCCCTTCAGTAGAAGTTGGAAAGTCCCAAGAAGCTTCCAATCTCGGTTAGTGTGTTCAGGCTAGCCAGTCACAAATGAATTGGATCTTAGCTGGATCCACATGCACCCCATGCTCATCAACAATGTATCCCAAGTATTGGACCTTGTTCATGCCAAAGGAGCATTTTTCCAAGTTGGCATATAGATTTTATTTCTGGAGAGTTCCCAAAACCTATTGACTATGTTGCATGTGCTCCTCCCAAGTTCTATTGAAGATGAGGATGTCATCCAGATATAGCACCACAAAAGAGTTGGTGAAGGGTCTCAATACATCATCTATAAATATCATGAAAGGTGTTAGTGCACTTGTTAATCCAAAGGGCATGACCAGCCATACATCAGTTGGTTCGATGGGAACCTGGTGGTATCCAAACTTTAGGTCAATATTGATGAAGAGATTTTCCCCCTTGAGTTGGTCAAGAAGGTCATCAATTTGATGAATTAGGTACCAATTCCTGACTATGATTTTGTTTAATTCTTTTTAATCAATGCAGATCCACCAAGTCCCATCTTTCTTCTGCACCAGCACAATCGGTCTTCCACAAGGGTAAGAGATGGGTCATATGTTCCTCTTTTGAAGAAGCTCTTGTATCTAGCACTTTGTTTCGTCATTTTCCATCAACGAGTGATGATAGACTACTCCATTAGGCAGTGCGGCACCAAGGGTTAGATCAATTGGATGCTTGATTTGGCAGTGCATCGGTACCCCAGTGGGTGAGGAGAAGATTTGTCTGTACTCTTCCATGATCCCATCCACTTGATTCTACTACAAAGAGAGGCTCTATGTAGAGGTCGCAGATGTGGAGACAACCTTCTTCTTACTGCGATCATGGATCACAAAGAAGATGAACTTTTCATTCTGTGAAATGACATTACTACATTTCTTGGTAGAGATTAGAGAAATAGAAATAGGCAGCACTACCTCTGGTATCTTGTACAATTCTCTACCCAAAGTAATAATAATACCATGGGGTATAGACTCATAGACAACATGTCGCTTCCACAAATATGGTTGGCCTAAAATAAAATCACAAAATTCAAGGGGAGAAATATCACACAATACCTCGTCTTTGAAGTGATTGATGTTGTAGGGAAGACGACACTATTGGCTGAAGTGAAGATATTGTCCTTGGCGAATCCATTCAATGGTGTAGGCTTGCGGGTGTGCTGTTATCAATGGGTCCAGTCGCTTGACGACCTCTATTGAAATTAGGTTCTTCTAATTATTGCTATCGATAATGAAATGTAGATGAGTTCCCTTTACCGACATATGTGAGTGAAATAGGCATTCCTCTTCCTCTAGTTTGCTTGGTTGGACTTTTGTGGTAGAAATAGTGGAACTGGGTTTGACATCGATGATTTGCTTCCCACTTTATGGATTTTATTCGGACTCAAAATCTGCCTCTGACTTAGAATCTTTCAGCTCGGCCACCTGTGACTTCTTGGAGCAACATTCTTCGGTGTTGTGCCAAGGGATTTTATGGTATTCACACCATTTTCTCTTGTCCTTCTTTGACTTTTCATTACCCTTATTGGGTTGTGGCTTGGACTAGTTTTCCTAAGAGCGAGCAATTTTTCTCTCTCCCTTGTTTTATGGGTTGGGGCCACCTTTTCCCTTCTTCGACTATGAGGATTTTTCAGATTCAAACTCTCGCCTCTTCTGCTTAAATTTATGCTCGATCTTGAAAACATATCTACAAGCCACACCTAATCATGCGATGTTCATAAACTCCATTTTTGTTTGAATTATCTATGCAAACAGTCGTGGTATTTGAGCACCAGATGTCATTCATATCCTTTGATACCCAATTTGGTGCATAGGGTATGGAAAATATTGGTGAAATATGGTACTGTATGGTCCCTTTCCTAACGCATCATGGTCCATCTTATGTACAGGTCCTCATAGCTTCCAACATGGTAGTATTGTTCTTTAATGGAATCCATGAAGGAATCCCATGTGGGAGTGACCGAAAATATTGTAGATACATCTATGTCCCTTTCCTTAGAGTAAGTATCCATCTAGTCCTTAACATGGGGGATGACCTTGAGGAGTGAAAAAGTAATTTTTTCCCTGTCTGAAAAATTGTGGACCAAAAAATACCCTTCAAGAAGTTTCAACCATTTATCTACAACATCCGCATCTATCAGTCCATCAAATAATGGAATATCAAAATTTACTTATACCTTGAAGGGGGTTGCATGGTCGCTTGATGAAGATGCATCTCATGTGGGAAGTCGTTGAAGGATCTTTGAAAAGTTTTCCATCATTTGAATGCTTTGTCATGTAAGGGATTCCTCGACAAACATTTTAAAAGGATCTCCTACTCCATCGTATTTCTTCTCATCCTCCATGGACTATTGTCAGGCTCGGCGTGGCTGATATTTCAAAGGATCGACTGGTTTAAGACCCAACTTTTTGTACCCAGATCATGTCGGGGACATGCACGAAGAAAAATAAATGAAGAGCAGACCACTTTGATACCACTTATCCAATATTTTAGGAAGAACGAAAGGAATAGAAGACTGGATACAATAACACATAGATATGGAGAACAACAACATATCCAGTGAAAAATAACTTCTATTGAATAAATAAAATAGGCTGAAACTGTAAAACTCTAGAACTAGAAACAACTTGCTCGAACGATGGTAGCTATATCTGAGAAGAGATGTGGCTTTATACGTGTATCCTTCTAAGAAGAATGATTACAATGAGGCTTGAGATGAATTTTTAACATTTCTCATGAATTCCAAAACCCTATACATCCAAAAACCTAACCCTAGGAGATGGCCAAAAATTATGTGGGCCCCGATGGGTAAGTTGGTACCTCAACTTCCTGAGGTCGTAAATTTTGCATATGACCTCCATTTTAGGTGAGTGATAGCTCATTGGAAAGGTATTTTTGAGAAGTACACATTTTTCTATCAAAATTATTGAAAATACATTTTAGTTCAGCATAAACTTAATCTAAATTTGATCTCAACCTCCTATAAATATCAAACAACCATACTAATTTTCTTTATGGACAAAAATACTAATAGACTAGTTCTGAAATAAAATAACAGCAGAATTAATTTATGAACAACATACAGTAACCCACATTTGGCACAAAAATATGTGCATAAACACTTGGAGAAATATTTAGAAAATATGACGGATTTGAGGAGAATATCTCTGTATTTAGCTTAAGGAAAAATTCTGAGTACATCAACAACATTTAATAATATGCACATTCACCCTATTTGAGTAAAAACAACAATTATTTCCATAGCAACAGAGTCTAAAATCAAAAAATTGATTTCCTGTAAATCTGTACGGACCGTACGACCACAAATAATACAAATATGCCTAGATTTGTGTGCCCAAAAAAAGGTACAGATCTGTACCTTATTGTACAGATTAGTTTGCAACAACAAAAACCATAGAAATTCATGCCAAAACTTAGCTTCGATTTTTTTTCTTGGATGTAGCTACAAAACCCAACAAATAACTTGATGTATGACCTCCTCCAATCCGTATTGTACGGCCTCCTTGCTATACAATATTCTTTAATGTTGAATATGTCTCAAAGTGCATGCCAATCCATATCTTAGGAATGCATGCCAACCTCTACTGCTGAAGCTCTTTCCCTCCAAGAAAAAGAAACTTCTTTTGGATGCGTGCCCCTTTACCTTCCCACTTTCTCTCCTCAAAAGTTTTGCCTCCTTCTTCTAATGAGTTTCCTTTTAATGAATTTTTAAATGTAACTACCCTAACCCTTGGTCTTCCAGTGAGATTAACGGTCAAGATTAGATCTTGCCCTCATGAGATCAACGGTCACGACTTAATCATTAATTGAGGTCACTTAAGTCATTAAAGTGACCCATAACATCATAAAGTCACTTTTATATTAAAAAATTAAATGACCCAACTTTACAAAATCACTTTATAAAAACATAAAGTTACTAGGAGAAAATTTGCTTGGTCACTTCCACATGCTAAGCACTGCCAATGTAGAAGTACCCCCAAGCTACCAAATTTCAACACTCCCTCTTAGAAAGGGAGGTACTTGTGGTGTCACCACCAAAATTTATCTCCATCTTATCAACTGCCATAATTGCTCCCTCTGTACTAGAAGTCTATGCTTCCTCTGAAAGGAAGCCACTACTCCCACTACACTGGAAGCCTCTACTGCTACCTCTATTGTACCATGAACTGAATACATTCTCCTAGAAGAATGCACACTCTGCTGAGAATCCATTTGTGTTGACTCATTCCTGATGAGTCCTTTGAGAGTCCCAGAAGAGGACTGAGTCCTCGGTATCAACTCTCTCTCCCATGCTACCTGCCAATTCTCTGACATAGAATCAGAGTCCATCAATCTACTAGACCCCAAAATAAGTCTACCCAACAACCTGTACAGGCCCTCATACTTGACACCAAGAATTATTATTGTGTCAGTAGTTGATCCTACAGGATATAAAAACACATGTCCATCGTAGAAGAAAACTCCAAATCCACTGTCATCCAAAGCTAACACTAAGAGAAAATTAACAGTCAACTCTAGAATATATAACACCTTGGAAACCTCCAAAAGACCTCTTGACTCTAGTTGGAATCTCACCCTTCCAACCCACTTTATTGCAAGTTGTGGGCTAGCTCCATAGTTCACTCTATAGTCTGATTCTATCTCTGTAACATCGATGAAAATTGACATCAACCCAGTCATGTGCCGAGAAGCTCCATTGTCCACAAACCAAGACTCAATGTCCTCGAACGTTAGGCACCCACTTCCCACGGGACCAGTCATGAGAGAGAACTACTTCTCATATCTCTCAACAAACTCTACAACCGCTACTGAAGCTGACACCTCTAGTTCTTGTTTCTTCTTCTTCTTGTTCGAACATTGACTAGCATAGTGGCCAATCTTGTGACATGAAAATCATATCACCTTTCTCATGTCATTCTTCTTCTCATTTCCCTTTATCACAAGAGAAACGTTCATGTCATATTCACCATCCAATGCCTTTTCTTGAGACCCCTCTTGGATCTCATATTGTGTAAAATCATCCCACAATCTACTCTAGTCATGGATCTTCTCTCTCCCCACCACACACTTGAAGAAAACCTCCCAGTCCTTGGTGAAGCCTTTGAGGGCTATCCGCACCAACTCTGAGTCAGGAATCACTTCTCCAAAAACTGTTAATTAGTCCTTCACCTATGCAACCCGGGTGAGGTAGGTGGCCACACTCTCTCCTTTGGCCATCCTAGCACCATGGAGCTTGTCCTGGAGAGCCATTTTTCGGTTCTCATTCTTTTCCTCATACGAATTTTTCAGTGCATCCCACATTTCTTTGGTTGTCTTCTTCTCATCCAAGTGTGGAATAAGGTGGTATTTGACCCCATCCAAGACGATTATCTGAGTCTTGGCTTCCTTCACCTCATGAACATCAATAGCTATGGGATTTGAAGCAAGGACAGGCACAATGGTGTTCACAAACAACCATAGTTTGTTCTCCTTGAGAACATTGTTGATTCTAACCTTCCACTGCAGGTAGTTGGAGATCCCCTCCAACCTATATTCAAATCTGACACTAGAAGTCATATTTGTCCTTCTCACAAAGAACCTTTTCTTCCTTTCTTCAAGCTAATGCTTCATAAAATCACTTGCTATCCCATGTGCCAAAAGTTTCCCACTAGAATTCAAAGCACCTGCTCTGATACCATGTTGAAAATACATTTTAGTTCAGCATACACTTAGTCTAAATTTGATGTCAACCTCCTATAAATATCCAAAAACCATACTACTGTTATTTATGGACACAAATACTAATAGAATAGTTCTGAAATAAAATAGCAACATAATTAATTTATGAATAACAGACAGTAACCCACATTTGGCACAAAAATATGTGCATAAACACTTGGAGAAATATTCAGAAAATATGACAGATTTGAGGAGAATGTCTCTTTATTAAGATTAAGGAAAAATTCTGAGTACATCAACAACATTTAATAATATGTACATTCACCCTATCTGAGAAAAAAAAACAAGTATTTCCATAACAACACAGTCTGAAATAAAAAAATTGATTTACCGTACAATCTGTACGGACCGTACAACCACCAATAATAGAAATATTCCTCGGTTTTTGTGCCTAGAAAAAGGTAGAGATCTATACCTTGTTGTATGGATTAGTTTGCAACAATAAAACCCATAGAAATCTATGCCAAAACTCAGCCTCAATTTATATGCTTGGTTGTAGCTGCAAAACCCAGTAAATAAAGTTTTGTACGACCTCCTCCAATCTGTACTGTACGACCTCCTTGCTGTACGGTATTATTTAATGTTGAATATGTCTCAAAGTGCATTCCAATCTCTCTCATAGGGATGCGTTCCAAAATACGCTGTTGAAACTCTTTCCCTCCAAGAAAAATAAACTTCCATGGGATGCATGCCCCTTCACCTTCCCACTTTCTCTGCTCAAAAGTGCACCCTCCTTCTCCTAATGAGCTTCCTTTTAATGAATTTTTAAATGTAACTTCCCTAACCCTTAATCTTCCAATGAGATTGACAGTAAATAATATATCTTTCCCTCATGAGATCAGCAATCACGACTTAATCATTCGTTGAGGTCACTTAAGTCATTAAAGTGACCCATAACATCAGAAAGTCACTTTTACATTAAAAAATTAAAAAACCCAACTTCATAAAATCACTTTATAAAGTCACTTTATAAAAACATATTATAAAGTTACTAGGAGAAAAAAAAATTGTTTACTTCCGCATGTTGAGCATTGCCAATGCAAAAATACCTCCAAGCTATCAAATTTCAACAAAAAATTGAATTCGTCTACATTTAGATTGTGGCAAGCCAAAAAAACATTGCTTAGGGACCCAAAACAGCCCTAGAAGTACAAAAAGATGTATTGACATGAAAACTTCCAAAAAAATCTAGTTGGATTAGGTGTGAGGCCACCAATCTCCACCTGGAAACTGTGTAAAGATTCAAATAGCTCTGGAAGTGTAGAACCCACAATTACAAATAATTAAAGAAGAATGTGTTGAATTAAAATTTTCAAGAGGAGCCAATTGGAATAGGTAGGTGGCCACCAATATCCACCTAGATCTTTCCTCCCCCCTTAGGAAGTAATGGTGTCCATTGCATTGAGGGCCCCCATCATGTGAGGATACTTCTGTTGAATTTGGCCCTGGGTGAGCCACTTGTCTTGGTGTATGAGATGCCTTGCCTTGACAACTCGATAAAGATGGATCCTTTGTTGGCAAGTTCCCTTGACCTGTGTGTCCACTATATGATCAATGGATGTTTGTTCCATGTAGTTAGGGTTGAGATGTGTTGGTGTCAACTATTTTTCAATCTATGAGGTGTCCAATAATGGTGGAAAATATTGTTGAAGGAGGTCCACATTGAACACAGGGTGCAAACCAAGGAAGGGTGGAGTGTTGATCTCAAAAGCATTGATACCCATGGTCTTGGTGATAGTGTAAGGCCCATAGCGAAGTGGGATCAGCTTCTAATGGAGCCCTGCAAGGTGCTCTTTTTGCAAATGTAACCAGACCTTGTCTACTACCTAAAACTAGTGTGGTACCCAGTGTTGATCATGGTGTTGCTTGTACTTAGCATTGGATTTATGAAAAATATCATGGACCTGTTGGAAAATGTGTTGAATCCTCTCAATGAATCCGATGGATGTTTCAGCCTCAAACTACACATTGGAAGATTCTTCCTGTTTGGTTGCAAGAGGTAGTGCAACATCAATGGGACCGAAGGGTTGAAATCCCATCCCTACCTGAAATGGGTTGTGGCCAGTGGAGCTATGGGGAGCCCTGTTGTAGTTGTGCTAAACATAGGGAAGAATCCCATCCCATGTATGTGGACGCTTAGAGTTTTACATGCACAGGATGTGCACAACCATCTGATTGACAAACTTTTTCTGTCCATCGACTTGGGGCTAGAAAGTAATGGATTTAGTGAGCTTGGTGTCTAACAGTGACCAGAGACTCAACCAAAATGTGTTGAGGAACCTGTTGTCCCGATCTGAGGTGATGGTATGTGGTATCCCAAAATCGACCCACACCCGTTTGAAGAAGAGCTTGGTAGTATCTACCGCTATGATGCTCTTATTGTAGGCTGTGATAATGGCCATCTTCGAAAACCAATCAACCACCAAAAATACACAATCATTGTCATTCTTGGTGGACAGAAGGCCAGACATGTAATCCATAGAGATGGATTCTCAAGGCCTCTCTAGATTAGGAAGAGGGGTATATAAGCCTTGATTATTTTTGTTTGTCTTGGCAATGGTACAGGAATTGAAAGATCGGATATACTTGTTGACGTCTTGTCAAAGTTTTGGCCAATAAAAATGTTTCTATAGAACAGACACAATTTTATCCACGCCAAAATGTCTTGCCATCCGACTATAGTGAGCCTTAAAAATCACATTTGAACGCTCTCTTGTGGGAACACAAAGGTGTCCCAGATAGCACAACAGTCCATCCTGGATGTGAAAATCAATGACATTTTCTCCTGTACCCAAGAGATGATAGGTGGTGGTGAAGTCAATGTCGGGTTGATAAAGTTGGGGCCACTCAGATGCCTCATGCCCACATGAATGGAGCACTGTGGTGAGTGAAGAAACGGAAGGGTGACTGAGGAAGTGAGTGACATGATTTGTGCTCCTTGTTTTATACTTGNTGATGTTGAGATGGAACTGTTGTAGGTATGTGGACCACTTTTGATGGCATTCATTCTGCAACTTTCCATGTGCCAATATGAACTACAAAGGCTTGTGATCAATGTGGATGATTGTCTCCTTTATTGGAATGTAATGTTTTCATTGACGATAGGATTACACAATGGAATACATTTCTTTGTCATAGGTGGGGTATTTCCGAACAATATATAAGTATGGTACTAGATTACCATGGTGAGTGAGGACTGCATCAACAACATAGTCAGAGGCATTTGTCTCAATCTCAAACGGTTGTTGTAGATTAGGTAAGGAGAGTAATCGAGATGAGCACAAGCGATGCTTCATATCATCAAATGCTTGATGTTGTTCCTTCTACCATGCGAAATTTTTCTTTCCACCTCCCTCGATGACTTGGCTGAGGGCCCATGCAATATGGGAGAAAACCAACACAAAACTTTAGTAGAAGTTGGCAAGTCCCAAGAAGCTTCGAAGCTCGGTTAGTTTGGTCGGGGTTGATTAGTCACGAATGACTCAGATTTGATTTTGATCCAAATGTATCCCATTCTCATCAACAATGTAGCTCAATTATTGGACCCTTTTCATGCCAAAGGAGAATTTTTCCAAGTTGGCATATAGCTTATGATGTCGTAGAGTGCCCAAAACCTATTGAATATGCTACATGTGCTCCTCCAAAGTTTTGTTCAAGATGAGGATGTCATCCATATATTCCACCACAAAAGAGATGGTGAATGGTCTCAATACATCATCCATCAATCTCATGAAATTTGTTGGTGCATTTGTTAAGCCAAAGGGAATGACCAGCCATTCGAAGAGACCTTCTTTAGATTTGAAAGTTGTCTTCCATACATTAGTTGGTTATATGGGAACCTGGTGATAGCCAGACTTTTGTTCAATCTTTTTGAAGAACATTTCCCCCTTGAGTTGGTCAAGAAGGTCATCAATTCGGGGAATTGGGTACCGGTTCCTGACTATGATATTTTTTAATTCTCTATAATCAATGCAGAGCTGCCATGTCCCATCTTTCTTCTACACTGGCACAATAGGGATTTCGCAAGGGAAGGAGTTGAGTCATATGTGCCCCTTTTGAAGCAGCTCTTGGATCTTCCCCTTGATTTCATCATTTTCCATCAGCGAGAGATGATAGACTAGTCCATTAGGTAGTGGGGCACCGAGTATTAGATCAATTGGATGCTTGACTTGGTAGTGCATCGATATCGCGGTGGTTGAGGAGAAGAAGTCTTTGTACTCTTCCACGATCCCTTCCTCTTTCTTATTATACAAATAGAGGCTTTGTGTATAGGTCACAGATGTAACGACGACCTTATACTTACTGTAAGAACAGATCACAATGAAGACGAACTTCCCGGTATGTGAAATGACCTTACTGCATTTCTTAGTAGATATTAAAGAAATAGTGGTTGGGGGAACTACCTTTGGTATCCTGTACAATTGTCTAGACCCAAAGTAATAATAACATTGTGGGGTCTAGACTCTTACACAACATGTCTCTTCGACAAATATGGCTGGCCTAAAATAACATCACAAACTTCAAGGGGAGAAATATCACACAATACCTCGTCTTTGAAGGGCTTTATGTTGTAGGGCAGATGACACTATTGGCTGACGCAAAGATATCATCCTTGGTGAAGCTAGCTATGGTGTAGGGTTGCGGGTGCGGTGTTATCGGTAGGTCCAACCACTTGACGACCTCTGCTGAAATAAAGTTCTTCTGACTACTGTTATCAACAATGAAATGCACCGCAGTTCCCTTTACCAACATTTATGTGTGAAAGAGGCATTCCCCTTCCTTTGGTTCTTCCAGTTCGCTTGGTTGGACTTTGGTGGTAGCGACAATGGCACTATTTTCGACATTGATGATATTCTTCCCACTTTCTGGATTTTATTCAGAGTTAGAATATTCCTCTGACTTGGAATCTTTCAGCTCGACCACCAGTGATTTCTTGGAGCGACATTTTTTGGTGTTGTGCCAAGGGATTTTATGGTATTCACACCATTTTCCCGTGTCCTTCTTCAACTTCTCATTAACCTTCTTGGGTTTTCTCTTGGACTAATTGTCTTGAGAGAAACCATCTTTACTCTATCCCTTTTTTTATGGGTTGGGGCCACCTTTTCCCTGCATTGACTGTGAGGAGTTTGCAGATCCAAACTTTCACCGCTTCTTCTTAAATTTATGCTCGATCTTAACATCATATCTATAAGCCGCAGCTAATCATGCAATGCCCAGAAAATACATTTATGTTTGAATGTATATATGCATAAAGTCTCGGTATTTGAGCACCATATGTCGTTTAGAGTCTTTGATACCCAATTTGGTGCACAGGGAATGGAAAATATTAGTGAAATATGGTATTGTCTAGTCCCTTTCCTAACGTAGTGTGTCCATCTTGTGTATTGGTTCTCGTAGCTTGCAACATGGTAGTATTGTTATTTAATGACATCCATGAAGGAATCCCATGTGGGGGAGACCGCAAATATTTTAGATTCCTCTATGGCTCTTTGCTTAGAGTAAGTATCCTAGCAGTCCTTAACATGGAGGATGGCCTTGAGGAGTGTAAAAGTAATCTTTTCCCTGTCGAAAAATTTGTGGACCGAAAAATACCCTTCGAGAAGATTCATCCATTTATCTACATCATTTTCATCTATCAGTCCTTCAAAAATGTAATATAAAAATTTACTTGTACCTTGAAGGGGGTTGCATGGCTACTTGATGAAGATGCGTCTCCTGTGGGCAGCTGCCAAAGGATCTATGCAAAGTTGTCCATCATTTTTTTCCTTTGTCGTGCAAGGGATTACTCAAGCAACATTTTAAAAGGATATACTACTCCATCATATTTATTCTCATCCCCCATGGGTTGTTTTTAGGCTTGGCGTGGACGATCTTCCAAAGGCTCGACTAGTTCAATTCCCAACTTCTTATACCCAAATCTCGTCGGGGACATGCACGAAGAAAAATAAATGAAGAGCAGAACACTCTGATACCACTGATCCAGATTTATGAGTAGAAAGAAAGGAATAAAAGACTAAATACAATAACACATATATAAGGATAACAATAACATATATACAATGAACAATAAATTCTATTGAATAAATAAAGTAGGCTAAAAACGTAAAACTGCAGAACTGGAAACAACTTGCTCAAATGGTGGTAGTTATCTCTAAGAAGATATATGGCTTGCTAGGTGCATCTGTCTGAGTAGAATGATTACAATGAGGCTTCAGATTCCTTTATAACATTACTCATGAATTCCAAAACCCTATACATCCAAAAACCTAACCCTAGGAGATGAAACACCAAAAATTGTGTGGGTCTTGATGGGTAAGTTGGTACCTCAACTTCCCAGGGTTGTAAATTTTGCATACCACCTCCGTTTTAGCTGTGTGATAGCCCGTCCGAAAGGTATTTTAGAGAAATACTCATTATTCTATCAAAATCTAACTCCATCTATAGTTCCACTATTAAAAAACAAAATAAAACATTGTTTAGGGCCCCAAAACGACCCTGGAAGTACAAAAAGATGTACTGACATGAAAAATTCCAAAATAAGCTAGTTGGATTCGATGGAAGGCCACCAATATCCAGATGGAAACTATGTAGGGATTCAAATAGTCCTAGAAGTGTATAACCCACAATTAAAAATAATTACACAAGAACGTGTTGAACTAAAAATTGTTAAGAGGAGCTAGTTGGCATAGGTGGGTGGCCACCAATATCCCCCTGGATCAGGATAGGAATGACATGGCAAGGCATGGAATGACAAGGAAAGACAAAGAAATACATGGAAAGGATATGCAAGGATAGACATGGAAATAAAAGTAAAGGTGACGCAGGAGCATTAGCTATCATGATCAAGTGCTAAAAGTCTAGTTAGACCTTTAGGTCTAGACATTTTCCCAAGGAGGGTTTATTGCAAAAAGCCATTGTAAGATTTCATGTAAAAAGTTTTTTTATTTGCTAGTATAGGTGTCAATGTAAACATCAAGTTATGTGATAGATCCCTAAAACAGGGGGATGACTCGAGATAGAGAGTTTTAGTGGAATTGCAAGAAGATAGGGTTTGTTTGAATGAGTTATAAGTTAGTTTTCTTAAAATAGAAATGATTGTGTTAGTTTAGGAATTAGTTGTTGGTTATTGGGAAGTTTGTTGAAAGAGGTAAATAATCTCTATTTTGGAAAGGATCTAATGGTAACTTTGGGGATAGAGGATCTAATGGTAAGCCGACGGGCAACATGCGGGGACTGGAAGAGTAGATTGGCCACAGAAAGATAGATCAGGGTTCAATTAGGCATGTACAGTTATTTGTTAATGGAATATAAGGTTCACTTTTTACTATGTGTGACTTTGTGTATTTGGTTATGTGTGAATACATTTGATGTCTGGTAAATATGGTAGTTAGTGTGCTAATTTAGCATCTTGATAGAAAGACAACTCAGATTTGTGTGAACAACTTTCTATGATAAGAAGTAAACGATAATGGTGAAATCTAATTGGAAAGGAACTGGGTAGAATATACATGAAATTATAAAACTTCACATATATTCAGTTATAAAGGCATGAAAATGGGAAACTGGGTAGAATCCAAGAAAGAATGGCATGGAAAGGCATGACATGACAAGGCATGGCATGACAAGGCATGGCAGGCCAATTCATGGCATGAAAAGGCAAGGAAAAGCAATACATGGAAAGGATATGCAAGGATAAACATGGAACGAAAAGGAAAGGTGATGCAGGAGCATTAGCTATCATGATCAAGTGCTAAAAGTCTAGTTGGACCTTTAGGTCTAGACATTTCCCCAAGGAGGGTTTATTGCAAAAAGGCATTGTAAGCTTTCATGTAAAAAGTGTTTTTATTTGCTAGTATAGGTGTCAATGTAAACATCAAGTTATGTGGCAGATCCCTAAAACAAGGGGATGACTCGAGATAGAGAGTTTTAGTGGAATTGCAAGAAGATAGGGTTTGTTTGAATGAGTTATAAGTTAGTTTTCTTAAAATAGAAATGGTTGTGTTAATTTAGGAATTAGTTGTTGGTTATTAGGAAGTCTGTTGAAAGAGATAAATAATATCTATTTTGGAAAGGATCTAATGGTAATTTCGGGGATAGAGGATCTAATGGTAAGCCGATGGGCATCATGCAGGGACTAGAAGAGTAGATTGGCCACAGAAAGATAGATCATGGTTCAATTATGCATGTACAGTTCTTTGTTAATGGAAGATAAGGTTCACTTTTTACTATGTGTGACTTTGTGTGTTTGGTTATGTGTGAACACATTTGATGTCTGGTAAATATGGTAGTTAGTGTGATAATTTATCATCTTGATGGAAAGACAACTCAGATCTATGTGAACGACTTTCTATGAGAAGAAGTAAACGAGAATGGAGAAATCTAATTGGAAAGGAACTGGGTATAATATACATGAAATTATAAAACTTCACATATATTCAGTTATAAAGGCATGAAAATGGGGAACTGGGTAGAATCCATGAAGGTTCCAGTTTATTTAAGGATTAATGGTTGCAATGGAATTGCGTTGGAGACGTTTTGTTCATCGTTGGAGTTGATATTCTTATGGAGAATGTTATGTAGTCATTGAATGGTAGTTGCATTGAAAGAAAACTATTCCTCTTTTTTGAAATTATGGTGGCACTCTGAATGGACGAACATAAATTGAATTAACTTCTGTGGGAAAGGCATAGTAATACCCAACAAAATGAACCATGACCAAGGCTTGGTCAATTTATAGAGTTCAAATCCGTGTTAAATCGCAAGAGGCATGAATCTGGTGAAATCTTATACAACTGAATTGTGTAGCTGCCATTGAAGGTGCATTGAAGGTGAATCGAGTTTGGGTATGGGTGGTTTGTTCTGTTCGTGAAAATTCAAGTTTGAGCATTCATTTATGAAGCGTGGTCAAAATATTCATTTCCTTTGAAGAATGGGACCTATTTCAGGCTTTGATCGCACTGTATGAGCAGTCAACCTCTAAATATCCAAGCATTGATTCAAACTATGAAGTGAAGGGTGTTGGTATGGAGGAAATAACATGGTAATTCATCATTATGTGCAGGTTTAAAGAACCGTGTATGCTCTGGTTTGAATATCAGATTCCATTTTATACCAAATTTTCATGTGAATGGGGAATGACTCTCTCTGGGGCAGAGCATTCATTTCTAGGTGATTAATTTGTCTATATATGAATTTTGGAATGAGATTGCTTATATGGGAAAGCATAGATGATGGTGAGCACACCAAGATTTAAAAGGAAATTGCAGACCTAAGTGCAGGTTCAAATATTTAGTAGCATGGTAAGATGTTTTAAAAAGTGCAGGTGCATAGTAGTGATGCATTTAGGTGTGGAAATTTGGTGATTGGCAGGTGGAGTCTAGATCTGGTAGCTTCTTGGAGTTTTAGTGGCTATTGTTTGATTCCTGTAGAATATTAGCATGCCTAGAAGACTTGTATTTCAGGTAATGTATGAATAATACAAGGAGAAATAAAGTAGGATGGATGAACCCTGCATTAAAAGGAAAGGCATGGCAATCTAAGTTCCAATTCTAGGTTTAGTTCTAGGTATGACAAGGCAAGGTAAGGAAATTCAAGGAATGGCAAAGAAAGTCAAGGAAATGCATGGCTATGCAATTCAAGGCAAGGAAAGGCATGTCTAAAAATGGAAAGGAAAGAAATTTCATGGCAAGGAAATTTAAGGTAAGGGAAGGTGATGCAAGGAAATGCAAGGCATGGAAAGGAAAGGAAAGGCATGGGAGGGCAAGGCATAGAATGGAAAGGAAAGGTAAGGAAAGACATGGCAAGGCTAGGCTAGGCTAGAGATGGAAAGACAAGGAGAGGAAAGGCATGGAAAAGCAAAGTCTAGGTCTAGTTCTAGGTATAGGTATGGCAAGGAAAGTCAAGATAAGAAATGCAAGGCAATGCATGGAAAGGAAAAGTATGGCATGAAAAGTCAAGGAAAGGAAAGACAATTCAAGGAAAGGAAAGGCTAGGTATGGCAAGTCAAGGAAAGGAGTGGAAAGGAAAATAAATGAAAGACAATGAAAGGAAAGGAAAGGAAATAAAAGACATGTAAATGAGATGAAAGACATGGCAAGGCAAGGCATGGAATGGAAATTCAATGCAAGGAAATGCTAGACATGACAAGGCAAGGAAAGGCACGAAAAGGAAAGGTCTAGGTCTAGGTATGGCAAGGCAAGGAAATGAAATGAAAGGAATGGCATGACAAGGAAAGGAAAGGTATGGCATGGAAAAAAATGGAATGGGAAGGAAAGGAAAGGAAAGGAATGAAAAGAAAATGCATGGAAAGACAATGCAACACAAGGAAAGACAAGAAAGTGAAACACAAGGAAATGAAAGGCATGGAAAGGAAATACATGGCATGGAAAGACATGGCATGGAAAGGAAAGGAAAGGCAAGGAACAAAAAGACAAGGCATGGAAAGAAAATGTAACGCAAGGCAATGAAAGGAAAGACATGGCATGGCAAGGTAAGAAAAGGCATGGAAAGGCAAGGCATGGAAGGGTAAGGCATGGCAAAGAAAGGCATTGAAAGGCATGGAAAGGAAAGACATGACATGACAAGGGAAGGAAAGGAAAGACATAGAAAGTCTAGGAAAGTATAGAAATTGAAAGGCAAGGTAATGGGGATGAATTGTAATGAGAATTACTTCAAATTATAATTCATAAACTCTTTCTAGAGTTAAGGAATGTTTTGCTAAATATTTTTGTGTGCATTGATTTCAACTCAAGGATTATTGTATTGTTGGTTTGATATCTTATGCATCTAGTAAGGATTTCCATTCTGTTAAGTTATATTATTCAATTGAGTAAATTACTTACTTTATTTTTTTTAGTGAGTAGATATATGTGCTTTATTAATTTGTTTCTCTTATTTTTTATAACAGGTATGTTGTCATTTAATGCACTAATTGTTTATAAAATTACAAAGTTGTTTCTATTTACTATTTCTTAGAGTTATCTTTTGAGAGTATATTTCTTTAAATCCATTTAGATTAGATATATTTCTTGCAATTTCATATATAACAGAAAAGAGTAGAAATAAAAACACTTTGAAATTCATACAATCATCAACATAAAATAAAAAAACATGCGATGAAATGTGTGTGTTGTAAATTCTAACCTTGTACAATGTATACTGTAAATAGATATTCAGAAAAGAACATAAGGGATACAATGGAAAATACAAACATTACACAGATATTTTTCCCATGGAAACCCAAACCGAGAAAACCAACATATATTATATGCATTCATTGTGTTCTATTATTTACAATACAATATACATATAGGAGCCAGCGGCATCCAAAACCCTAACCCAATGACTTGGATTAGTCCAAAACCCTAATTCCTTAACCGGAAATAGAAAACCATCGGAAAAAAACCATGTGCCAAAAAAACCACCTAAATACATGACATGTTTCTCGAGGTAGGTGTCACGTTTCTCGAGGCAGAAAAAAAATTTGGGGCCGTTTCCCCTGCACCCCCCCTCTAACCCCCCTGCACGCTCGGCGCATACGCTCAGACACTACTACTCGTGCAAAGAATATAACACATACCCAAAATGTGTGTGTGTGTGTGTGTCTGTTTGTATTCAATATCATCTAAACTATACATTTTTTACAAAACAACACATTGTGCCCAATATACAAAACGACAACAAGTGACCTAACATAAAAAACTACCATATGGTGGCCTAGATACAAAATGGAATTTATTGGTCACTATTGACCACTTCCACCCTCAGAAGCATCCTAGAAATCGATCTTTCTTCTCTTACTTGAAGAATCACCTCAAGTGATTGTGTGCCTTGGCGCTTGGTTCATCGCTTCAGAGACTAGACAAAGAAACATAATTCTTATAATTTTTTTTCCACAATGAATTAATAGACTTGCAAAATGATACTTTGTAATTCGACATAAGAAAACTTACCATAGATAATACTAACAATTGCGAGGGTATTACCCTCCTTCGAGACCCTAATCTCTCGTCAATGCCACTCTACACTAGTTACAAGGATCAAATCATAAAATTTAAACAAATATGCATAAAATTAATTCCATTCATGATAAATAAAAATTTGATCATCAACACATTGTCTCACTATGAATAACTCGGGAAATGGTTGAGAGTCACTAGCAAGTGGAGTGCTCGAATATACAACCTAATCCAAGTAAATACCTACTGTGGTAGCCTCGGTGGATGGCACAAATGAAAATTTTGGTGGGGGTGGGTTTTGTATGGGTTCATCCATTATGGATGGATGTGATGGAAGAGGTGGTGTGAGTGGGTGGCCTACGAGTGCATCCACTAAGGATGCATAGAATATGAAATATGTTGGGAGTGAGCGGCGATAAAACCCCATGGGTTGTACAAGGGATGTTATAACCCTTGGCTTGGAAATGGGTAACCCAAGAGATGTGGCAAGGGGCTCAAGGACTATACTAGCCTTGTAACTGGATAAAATATCAGCAACCTACATACATATTAATAATATTTTTATTAGTACCAAAATGTAAAATTCAACAACATAAATAAAACAAATTTTAGATTTAAACGAGATTTAACTCAACACATGATACCTATGAAGGTGGTTACTTTTCCATCCAAGGTGGACATTTATCATCATCGTATAGTAATGCAACCTATAAAAACACAAGAACATTATATTTGAGGATGCCGGAAAATAAATAAATCACTACGGTGAATTTATCAAATGTGACACATACATGTGTATGTGCTACACTGAATGAATAGGTTTCCTCTATTGTTGCATCAGTGATGGAGACATACATTGATACATCTATCGACATAGAGGATCTACTATAGGGGCGTAGCAACTGCAAAACATCATACAATAAGATATTGAAATAAACACAAAGAATATTATATATATATATAACAATGAAGAACATACATATGGTTAATATATTAACATCCTCCATGTAACTTTGTTGTCCACTGGCCTCCATCGGCCCATAACAATTCTTCCTATAACTCGAGCATCCATGAGGCTCACATGAACAAATACTTTGCCCATGTTCCATCTCTTAGATTCGCTCTATTGTAGGGGTTGAAGTTCCGATCCCTCTGCCAATGTCACTAATAAGCATCTCCTATCGAGATAGTGCAAAATAACTCCCACGCTACACCAGACTCTGAGTCAATGATGATAAATATATCTATGCCTACTGGATGCCCTCTGCAATGGGAGGATGTTGGGAAGGGGAGTTAGGAATTAACCTAGGAGGAAGAGGACCTAACATAGGGTCATACCTAGAATGCTCTCTATCTTGTGTGGACCCTCAACCCACCCCTTAGAAATCACCATTGTCAAAGTAGTTGAAATAAATTCCACCCATAATTTCCTCAAAAAATATAGAGGCACCGCTCTATTATTTCAAGGAGTTTTTTCAAACACCATGAACCATATATCCATTCATTTATCACTAAATTGTGGGTGGATGCACCAATTCATATAAATACGTTTCTTGTTGATAGGTGGTTGTACTCCATATTTAGAATAAATAAATAGAGACTTGGTTTTTATCGAGTCTAGTCATGTAATACTCGAACATCATAGCCCTATATTAAGAAATGCTAGTTAATTTCCCTTAGGAAATTGCAATGGATGATACAATGGAATCCTATGAAGTGGTTAATGACAATCGGCTTGGCTCTCTTGTACCCCTTAAGTCATGGATAATTTATCTCAAAGTGGTCAACCCTTCATCAATTTGTGTTTTTATGTTTGGTGGTTGTGGTGGGTTGGAGTGTTCTTCACCTTCGTGTGCTTGTGTGGTGTTTTGATTGCCTCCAAATTCCATCTTAATTATTCTATTGCAATTTAATAAGGAAGTTCATAAAAATTAGGTCGTTTTTTTAATTATTTAAATAAAAAATTACAAAAAACATGCAAATAAATAGTTAAAGAAAAGAAAAAAACAATAAAATAATCACAAATACATACCCGACTTGTCTATGAGACTGTGTTAGGATCTTATACCAATTCCACACGTTTATTCTTCTTAAAAGGTGAGAGTAAACAACTTACAAACAACATCATTGTGAACAATCTTAAGTAATTGTGACTTGCATTCATAAATTATAATATGTTCAAATGCAATTGTATTTCATTCACTATTAAAATTTACTAATAAATATACTACCTTTCATAGAAGGTCATGTTGAAAGGCCCTTGTAAGACCACTATGGTATTGGCTTCTCATGCAAGGATATGAAATTAAATACATGATGTGTTGTTAATTGGGTTTACCCCAAGTGGTTTTGTGTGGAGGAGTGTTTTTCTCCCCACCCAGGTTCAATTCCTACAAGTGACATGTTTGTCTCTTCAATGAGCAGGCTATCGAAAAAATCCTCGGCCTTCTACAAAATCTGGTGTACTTTGGGTACCATCCTTAAAATGAGGGGATGTACCTGGTGGGTTTCCCCAGGAGTTATTCCCTCGAAAAAAATAATATGTGCTTAATATTAATATACTTTATTCATACTTCATTATTAATATACATAGTTGTAAGATTGAGGATATGCTTCAAAATGTGGTCCATATCCTTCATGAGAATGAGGATATGATCTATGGTTTAATTATTGATGCTAATTACCTAATTGATTTCAACTCAAACATTTACGGGATATCTTTGCAACTCCAAGGGAAATTGTTGTGTGTGTGTGTGTGTGTGTGTGCACGCGCGTGCACATGCCTACATTATTTAATATTCATAATAGATTTCCATTTTCTATTGTGAACACTATAAAAAATGCTTATACCATCAAGAAGGATGATGAAACGATACAATTATTTCCACTGAAGGATGAAGACCCTAGAGAAGTGTTTCTAGAATTTGCAAAGTCCCTAAACATGATTAAACAAATGAAGGAATTATATGATGTTTTTTAGAGAAGAGTTGAGTGAGGCATACACCACAATGATGAAGTTGAAATCCATTGGAAACATGAATTTTTTTAGGACAAGGAATATTTCATAGACATTGTGCAAAACGACAATTTCAGTGGCTTGCAACCTAAGAGGAGAATTGTGCATGAAATGTACTTGATTGTGGGAATAATTTTCTATTCAAGTTGTGTTTAAGATGAGTTTGATGAAGGGACAAAAGTTTAATTGATAGGTAGCATAGTTTTCATCAAAGGTATATTGATCAGGGAAAGTATGAGCTTGTGTATGATTTTAATATTGATTACAAGGTATATTGATCAGGGAAAGTATGAGCTTGTGTATGATTTTAATACATTGGACATACAAAAGATGGATGGTCAGAATGCATATATATATATATATATATATATATATATATATATATATATATATATATATATAGTCTAGAATTTGAATAAAGATTACATCCATAAATAGATTTCCTTTATCGAGCATGGATGATTTGATGGACAACTTTTGTGGCACCAAATATTTTTTTGAGATAAATATGAAGAGTGGGTATCATTAAAATAGGATTTAAAAAGGTGGTGAATGAAAATTTTCTTTCAATGCAAAAGGACTATGAGTAGTTAGTTATGTAATCTAGGATGACTAGTGTGTCAAGTACAATCATGGTACAATAATGCAGTTGATGATAATGTTGTTTCTATTATACATTCGTAAGTTTGTGGCTATGTATCTGGATGATATTTTGATATACAATGAGAGAAAATATATGACCATTACAACCTCTAACATTGATGTTTGAGACCTTGGTTAAATAAGAGTTGTGAATTCATTTGAAGAACTGTGACATATTTAAAAAGGAATTGGTGTGCCTTGGCGTTTATTGTATACCAAGAAGGTATGTGCATGGCCTAACCCAAGTAAAAATCATTTAAGTTAGGGGATCTCATGATATTTCAAATTTATACATGAAGATCATCAAGAAATACAACATCATATCTTAAATAATTTTAGCACACATTTATGAAAAATGACTTAACATGGAATAAAAATATATTACTATCATATTTCATTTTAATTTCAATGAAACATAAAAATCAAATTGATGAGGTACCGAAAGCCAATGAAACAAAAAATTATAAAGAAACCAAACCTCGGGAATTCCCAAGGCCTTATGAAAATGGAAGGAATTTTGAGGTTCATTAGTGTATTCAAATGGGCCATGTTGTCAAAGAAAAGAAGAGAAATCAACATTTAATTGTAGTAATATAGGAATTCAATATTCCATACATAGTGAAAGAGATCAAGCACTAAAGGAGAGTAGAAGAGCCATGCTGAGTTGATTAGGGTTCAACATCTTATGATTATTGTTGATTGCTTTGTTGGGCATTGAAGTCCAAATTGGATATTTCCATTTTGTCACTATTAGAAAAGGGATATGGCCATTCAAGTGATATAGAAGGATATCTGGATCACCCTATGCACATAGAAGGAGTTTGTTCTAGATTCAAGAGTCATTGTCAAAGTCAAAAATTACTGGAGTAGGAGGAAAGGATAAGCTAGCTAGTTGGATTCCATAGGAGATACATTATTGTATGTCCATGATGTATTTTGTAGCATATTTTTGGGGTTAGTTTTCCTTTCTATAAAAGAAAGAAAGTGGAAAATAAGAGAAATCAAAGCTTTCTCTAAGGATCAAACATACCTGGCTTGAGTTGAAGACGATTTTCATATCTTTTGGATGCTTGGTCACCTTTGCCCCTTCTTCAAATTTTCTCAATAAATATAAAAGCGTGAGGTGCGGTGTGGTCCAAATGGCCACAAATCATGCATGTGATCTCTTAAAAGGGCTCGACAGAAATATGTGTCCATTCCTCTTAGTAACATGCATGTGTTCCTGGAAATGCGCATGCATTCCTAGGAACATTCCTATGTGGCATGTTGAGTGGAGGTTTGGGGTTTGTCAAACCTGTGACATCATGAACACGTGCACATTCGTATAAATACACACGTGTTCCTACGTGTGCACATTGATGCTTAAACGATTACCACTTTATCATCCATCAACTTCGTGTACTCAACCCGAGGGTTGGTCAGAAGAAATTAACTGCATTATAGGAGTCAAGAAAAGTTGTCCCCTAACCCTTACCCTTTTTGGAATTTACATTGACAAGTTAAAAGATTGTTTGGAAGCCGCAGGTTTTGTTGGACCAACTCTTGTTAGTATATTAATTGTCCTTTCTCTATATGCCAATGATATTTTTCGTATGGCAAGGATTCCCGATGACCTTAGTAAACATTTTAGACTACTCAAGGACTTCTTTTCTAGTATAGGTATGATTATGAACAATGACAAAATGTAGGATATGATCATTAAATCTAACAAGATCACATACGATAATTTTGTATATGAAAACACTATCTAGGAGGAAGTACCTTCGTACAAGTATCTTGGAATTGATATTCAACACAAAATCAATTGAAACTATAGAATTGAGAAAAAGATAAATGGAGGGTTGAAAGCTTATTATGGGCTTGAAAATAATTGTAAATCAGATGAACTTTGACAATGGGATAATAAAAAGCTCATCTTTGATATTATTTTCACTCGTGTTATTTTATATGGATGTGAAGTTTGGGGATGTGGTATCTCTTGAAAATACTGGAGAAAGATAGATCAGATCCAAAAGAATTTTATAACTTACAATCTCAAAATTAAAGGAAGTACACCCTATCCTATCCTCCTCATAAAAGAGATCATTTCTCCCATTGAGAGAAAAACTATGATTAGGTACTTAATGTACAAAAAAAAAATAAACAATATGGATAACAAGAGGCTCCACAAAATTGCTTCAGAATCTATCCAAATTCACCAACAACTCAAGCAAGGATGGGATAATGATGTCAAATCTTGGATAAATCATTGGAAAATAAAATAAGTTATTCTTCTAAATACGGATGATATTAAAAATATTCTACAAACTAAATTTAAGGAGAATATATGGTCTCATAAAGAATTAGAGGAAGATATTATAAGGAGGTGGTTAACCCTAATCTTGAAGATCAAAAGTATTCTTGGATAAATCATTGGAAAATAAAAGAAGTTATTCTTCTAAATACCGATGATATTAAAAATATTCTACAAACTAAATTTAAGGAGAATATATGGTCTCATAAAGAATTAGAGGAAGATATTATAAGGAGGTGGTTAACCCTAATCTTGAAGATTAAAAGTATCTCTTTGGGCCTTGGGCAATCCCCAAAACACCATGGCACGATAGAATCTATCACCTTTGTGACACCAAGAGGGTTGAAGATGAAGCACTTTCTTCTAGAGTGCTCTATGTATACACAAATTAGATCTCAATTTCAAAATATTTGGACGAATTAACCATAGTAGGAGTCATGTCTATTAACATTTTGAATCCAATACTAGGATCCATCTTTGAATATCTACACAATAAATACTAGCGATGCTCAAAGTTATAAGTGATTATAAAGCTAAATTTATATATTAATGCAATAATATATAATTAGTATTAAATTATAGTATTTTTTCATTTTATTATTGTTAGAGTTATCTTAATGTTTATTAAAACTAATATTATTAATTATTAATTTATACTTTTGGTACTCAACCGGAACAAGGCTCCCCCTTTCATTAGTATTACCGGAACAAGGCTCTCCCTTTCATTAGTATTACTGGACCCCGTACCAGAAGAACCAGATTCCGCAGCAGAAAAACACATTTAAAAAGACACAGGACCAAGTAAACCGTTAGCCCTTCAACCCCCCCAAGGAAACTAAAAACAGTGGTAGCAGGATCAATCCTTTTCTTCTGTAAATGAAGGAAGTTGGAATATATTGAGCACCGCGAACTATCTATAGTAATCTAAAAGATATTACACTAATATATAATAGTATTTATTTAATTTAATAAAAGTTAGTAATAATAACATCATAATAGCTAGTGAAAATAGTGGTCTTATGTAGTAACAAGGGTTGCATGGCAACGGAACTATCTATAGTGATCTAAAAGATATTATACTAATATATAATAGTATTTATTTAATTTAATAAAAGTTAGTAATAATAACATCATAATAGCTAGTGAAAATAGTGGTTTGATGTAGTAACAAGGGTTGCATGGCAACGTAGTCCTGCCGAAATAGTTGGGAAATACATGTTGAACAATCAAACTTAATATAACTAAATACACAAGTAATGAATATTTTTTGTCAAAAGATAATAATTGAGGGTTGTTTGTTATTAAAAATGTATAATGAACAGTAAGCTAAAAAAAAATTATTTGACTTTTTAAAATCTATTTATTTAAAATTTTATTTAATTTTTTATTTAAAATAAAATAATAAGATATCTCTATCTAACTTAAATAAGTTCTATTATTTAAAAAAAATTAAAATAACTTTATATTAGTACTATTTTTATTAATAATAAGTTCTATTATTTAAAAAAAATTAAAATAACTTTATATTAGTACTATTTTTATTAATGATGACGTATCTTTATGTTCCAAAGATAATAGTAGTTTTTTTAATTTATTAATTAATGGAACCCATTCATGTTTTTAATTTTTTTTTATTTATAAAGATAAATCTTTAACCAAAACCCTAAATTTTAATGTTAAACAACAAAATAATTTTGTCATTCCCCAGACACTAAAGTCAAGTATCCTAAGAAGTATCCACGTCAACCCTGATCATTTATTGGGGGCTAGACTCATTACCCATGGTAACCAATATTGGACCACAACTTTTTATTCAATTAATATAAAATTTAGTTATAAATTTTATTAATACTACATTTTTTAATTAATAAAATTATACTAATTTTTTTTAATTAATAAAATTATTTTTTTTAAATTAAGCTAGCAATATGAGTGGAACATGTGGCGGAATATTATTTAAACTTTTTCGTGCTCACGTGGAGTATTTATCGGGTGCTGACGTAGATAAGATCGCCCACTCGTGAGTAGCAATGCCTTCGTATATATAAATGTGGCGGACAGTAACCGGCTTGTGTCAGTCAAAGCGGCCTGCCGTTCACTGCGATGACGAAGAAAAGGAACCCATCAGGAGCTCGGTCATAATGATAAAGTCAGTGCCGACTGCCTGGAACGCCGCAGGCGACTGACCCGAACGGTCGCCACCCGAGTGCGAGAGCTTTGTAGGCAGGGCACTTGGGTGGCAATATAAGTAAATTGATTTTTTATAAGTTAAAATGTCAAATCTATTAATTGTGTAATCAATTTTATACATTGAATGACGTGAAGCCTGTAATAACACTTTAAAGATATCAGCCAATTAAATTTTAGAAAAATAATTTTTGTATTATTAAAAAAAATACATATATTGATTTTTAAAGTTACACATTGGATATAACACATAAATTTAAAGTCAACACTAAACTAATACATAGTCAAAGGACAACTCATTGCTATATAGCTTTTGGCAGAGACTAATAAGAAAAGTAAAATTTTTATAAGAGATATAATGTTTATTAAAATTAATATTATTAATTATTAATTTATACTTTAGGTATTAATATATTAATCTAAGAGATGTTATACTAGTATTTATTTAATTTAATAAAAGTCAGTAATAATATCATAATACTAGTGAAAATAGTGGTCTTATGTAGTAATAATAGAAGTAATAGTATTTATTTAATGTAATAAAAGTTAGTAATAATAACATTATAATAGCTAGTTAAAATAGTGGTCTTATGTAGTAAAGTAACAGTTTTATAAGAGATATAAAAGGTTAGGTAGTGTTAAAGTGTTATAAATATATCACTTATTATTAATATACTAATATAGAAAGGTAAAATATAATTTAACCTAAGATCCTATAATAGCAAGTTTAAGGAGATTTAAGGGAACCAAACAAGGTCCTATAATAACAATGAGAGTATGAGATTCTAGGGAGATCTAAGGGAACCTAGCAAGGTTGGTAATAATAGTACCATAGTGTTTAGATAGTGTTAAATAAGAATTAAATTGTTGTTATGATGTATGATAAATATAATATTAAAAAGTTATTAATTAATATAAAAAAATGTAAAAAATAGTTTAATATAGGTAAACATTAAGAGTTTAGGAAGATTTAAGGGACATAATCATAGTTAGTAATAATAGTATCATAGTAGCTATTGTAATAGTATTATAATAGTATCATAGTAGCTATTGTAATAGTATTATAATAGTTAGTAATAATAATATCATCATAATAGATAGTTAAGGTAATATATATTGTGACCTAAGAAAATTTTAAGGTCTTAATAATAATAAGAGAGTGGCTAGATTTAAGGAACAAAACTTAAGAGTAAAGCATAAAAGAAGAAAAGAAGCCAAACTCTTTTTTTTAATTTGATATTTTTTATTAAACTCTTCTTAATCTTTTAAGTCATCAAAACTTTAATGACTTTGAAACACTTCTCTTTTTTATTTTAATGAACATTAATCACCACCACCATATATATATATATATATATATAATCCACACAAATGAAATCACCACATATATAGAAAATAAAAATTTTAATTTTAATAAACATTAACCACCACAACAACCACCACCACCATCATATATATATATAGTATCTATACAAATGAAGTCACCCCATATATAGAAAGTGAAAATTATATATATGTCATTTTCACTTTCTATACAGTGACTCCATTTGTGTGGATACTATACATTCAAATGGTCTTGAAAAGAATATTCTCTAACTTTTTTACATCAATTTCGGGAAAATCATACTAATACACCATATCAGTATAGAGTTTTAAAATAAAAAATAAAAATATCCTCATCGCCCTCAAATTCTACTCTGCATAGAAAGTGAGGTCTCCACTCTTAGCAGCGTGGATAGAGAGTGGGCAGGGGGCGGTCGACGCTGCAAGTACGATAAACACGTTATGGCAGCGTGGATAAGAGCAGGTGTTCACTCACCTCGCAAGCCATGGAAGACGTAATTGCTCGTTAAAATTAGGCTACTTATAGGGTTAGTAGATTACGCAAATCAGAAGAGAAAAACAGGTGTTTAAAAGGAAAATTAGCCTCTGAAGACAAAAACAGGTGTTTAAAAGGAAAATTAATTTGACCCGCCAGACCCATTCTACAGTCAGGTCTGGAGAGATCGTCGGATTAAAAAATGTGGAAGTCCATATCTCAACTGTAATAAAACCTCAGTTAAGATAAATTCATGTTGATTATTCCGTGTAATTATTTGGTGAGATGTTATAATCAATATTATAATACTTTATTGTTGCTTGTCCTTATTTTTGGGTAGTTGTTATATCAATTTTGCAGTTCTTTATGAACGTTGAATTCAAATATCTCCATGTTGAATGTTGCCTGTCATTATTTTGGTTAACTGCTTTAGTCATAACAGAAGCAAGTTAAATGTTCCTTGAACTTTTCTTCTAATAATTTGTTTCACATAAGAATCTTGTCAAATACAAAGGCTCCAGATCGAATGGGCTGAACTGACCCGATCACTCGAACTTCACATATTCCGGAATTTGGTGATGTGGAATCTAAAATCTCAACTGTAGAATCCTTTGGTCTTATCAACCACGCAAGTAGCAACATCTTCTCATACAATATAAATTCTTCTCATACAAATGGTTCAATAAATTGTTCTGTCAAAGAGCTTTTCCAGTTGAGAAGCCATATTTGATATTGTAAGAATATAAGGGTTTACTAAATGTTTAAAGCTATAGAATGCTATAAAGCCATGTTCGATAAAATATATTTGATTGTTGACACTAGTGAAATCTCGTGGATAACTCGCAGCTGTTCGCGTTCACGAGTGCACTGTTTCATAGTTTCATTTATGAGAAAATTTCAGATACATGTGCAACGCAGACATAGTTTCATTTATGAGAAAATTTCAGTACATGTACAACGCAGACATCTCTTGGTATAGATACCATCAAAGACAGACTCTATCAAATTGACTTTCACCATGATTTTCTAAAATAAATTATTCTCCCTACAAAATCCTCGCATTGATATAACTCGCTGAAGATTATTAATCTAGGTAGAACATGCAATCACATA
>SNQJ01S0015216.1:68485-96440 GCA_010110895.2 Picea sitchensis
ATTATGTATTTTGTGCAATTGTTTAAATTGAGAGGTTAATATTAGAAGAGGAGTTACAATTTAGCAATTGTGGAAAAAGAGAGATATATTAAGAAGAGGAAAATATGTAACAATTAATACAATATTTTAATCTGTATTGGAAGGATTATCAAGTAAATCCAATTCCAAATGTGAAGTGGTGGAGAAGTTGGTAAGGTTTTAGCTTCTTTGAATATTTAAGGGTTGACATTCTATAATATGAAAGTACATGGTATAGTGTTAATGTAGTAAACAAGGAAGTGTTAGGAAGAAACTAACAAATTTACCAAACTATTGGGTGGGTTGAGTATTTAGCTTTAAAATTAGAGATATGTAACCCATACCGAAAACTAGAGCTATGTAACCCAGATCGAAGGTTAGAGAAGAGCTTGATGAACGGGTATATTTAATGAAGGGCATATTTAAGAAAGTTGTGATTTGCACCATATTGAGCAGGAAGCAATAATTTCCTTATAGCAACTAAAAAGAAGCAATTAAGAAGTAGACTGGACTTCTTTAGCTTGTTGTATAATCTCTCAATCATATTGTGAGGGTCGTGATTGGATGTTTTTTCACTATCAAAATTTGAAATGTATTTTATGCATAGGATTAGGTAACTTACCATTCGAGAAACCGCTAAGTGGAAATTTGGATTCATTAAAATATATTTGACTTTCTTTACTTGATCCTTTATATTAAAAATTCATGACTATTACTTCAAGCGTTAAAATTTATTGCATACACATTGTTGTCCTACAAATTTATTGCATACACATTGTTGTCCTATAATATAACTACGTTTATCATCTACATTAATGTTGGGCATTGGATTGAGACTCCTTAATGCTAACTTGGTCTAAATCTTTCCAAGCAAGAAATATACTCTTTATATTAGTAAATATAAAAGGATTACATCTCTAATGAACCTCTTTCAGTTATCATCACAAAAACCGTGACAACACTTTTGAGTGAATTCATTGCTAACATTATAGGTTATCAAAAAATCGAAAGCTCCAATATCCCAAGTCTTTAGAAAATATTCCAACCTAAATTCAAAACCTCACCACTAATCTTCATAAAAAGAAATTGTCTTCAACTTAAGAAAACTAATTCCTACAAAGATTAGAAAACTTTGAAGTGCCTAGAAGGTCCTTGCTTGTTATCTTCCCACTGGGTATAGAGGATTGCTCCTTGCTGGATATGATCTTTAAGCGCCTTCTTTGATAGTACATATGCTTCCTTATTGAAATCTCTGTAGGCATGATTAAAAGAGATCTTCTCAAACAATGTGCTCATCTTTTTAATTTGATCCTTCCATCCTTCTAGCGCCAAGTTTTGGAGGTTCCCGTTTCCATTATACCAATCTATAATGAGATTTGAGTCACCTATAATATGAATACCCGTAATATGTAATCTTAAGGCCAAGAAAAGAGTATCCGAGACCCCCAATAACTCCACTCTATTATTTGTCCCAGCTCTAGTGTTGAAGGTCCATATATAAGAAGTAGATGCATTTAATCCGATAATGCCTCTTGATCCACTATGAGATCCATCAGCTGTAGTCGCTCCATCAAACCACCCCATCGTTTGCTGAAGTCAAGGTGGGATTTTGAACCTTTAAAGTTTTGGGTTTTTGCGAGACGATACACAAACATTGAAAGAGCCTATGGATTTTAAGGCCACCCAATAAGGAGAAATGATCTCATTATTGAACAAGAGCCTATTTCTCTCCAGCCAAATGAACCAACAAACAAGTGCTAGTATCTCAATCGAATTTGGGTGTTGTCCGACCCATGTCATCATACATTCATCGATTTTGATCCCATCCCAATACAACTGTGGCTTGAGGGTCCCCGCGAGAAGGTTCCAAACTTGACGTGTGAGTGAACACGTGTGAGCGAACAATGTATAAACAAGTGGTTTTGAGTCTCCAGATTATTTCTGCACATGATGCAAAAACTTGGTCCTTCCCAACCCTTTGCTAACAGGTTCTCCCATGTGAGGACTTTGTTTCTCAGGACTAACCAGAAGAAAAGTTTTATTTTAAGAGCAATGTTCCACTTCCATAGCTTGTAGCTCTAACTTTTCATTGTATGATGCCAAATTCTCTCCGCCATAGCCTTATAAAGATTACTTAACGAGGGAATCCCAAACCCATCTCCTCTCGACCACATTAATTCATCATCAAAATTGCTTAACTGGATGCCCGCCCCCATGAGGGTGCTCCGATAATCTTCCCATTCTTTTGCTAGATCCCCATAGAGACCAAGCTTCGAATCCTCTTGCGAGTAAGAACTTAGAATTTCTGTACTTGTAATATTTAGTGCCTAGTAGAGAAAAGTGACACCCTGTAACTTGAATGCCTCAATAAGTTCAATTGATAAATATGACTGTTTGCTCAGTCCCATAATATAGTCTCTTCCTACCTGAACCGCCTCTCCATTACCTGGTTTCCAGCACAACCAATGATCTAAAAGAGGTAAAGATTTAAAAATATTTTTCCAGACCAGTGATGTCGATCCCTGTGATTTATTGAACGATCTAAACCAATTTGACACCGAACAATAAGGTAAATACTTGTCTTTAATGACTTTGTGCCAAATACATGCTTTGGTCAGCCCTCTCCACAAGGTTTTGGCCGCTAAATATTTATTGTAAAAAGAGATATTTCTCTGACCCCACCCTCCCGCCTTCTTCGGCCTAGCAACCCGACCATAAAAATGAGAAAATAAGATGACGATTTTTTACCAGAACTTAATTAGGTTCTGCGGCCAAAGACATATAGTACACCAATTGACTCTCCAAAACTGCCTTTATTGACACCAATATTCCTCCTAAAGTAAGCCATCGATTACACAAGTGATCAATTCTCCTTTAAAACTTTTTAATAAGCCAACGCCATTCCTTTGATTTGTAGCTTGTAGGCTTGAGAAAAAAGCCCAGGTACTTGAAGCCTACATCTAAGGAGACGAAACTATACGGAAAAAGCTCTACTGGGTTTGGAGTATTAAAGAAAAGTGAAAATAAAACGAAAAGAAAAGTAAAAATAAAACGAAACAAATAGAGTCTATAATAAATAAACAAGTGAAAGAATATTTTCCTAAATTGAAATGTCATCTGATTATAATAGATACACATGAGTTAAAGAATATTTTCATGAACCGAAATGTTATCAATTTTATAATGAATTTTGATGTAATGCCAACCTAAGAATTTACATAATTAATATTTGTTAATTATAATTTAATTATTTTGGAAAAAAAATACTATCATTTTTATAATATTTTTAATAAAAAAATATAAGATAACTTTTTAATATTATTTTAATTAAATAACAAATTGTTTTAAATTTATTATTTTAATTATTGTCTCGTAATTGTTGGAAATATGTCAATGAATTTTCTCATGCAGTCACATGCAGATGCACATGCACATGCGTATGTATGCAATCTATTTATGAACTGTTCGTATAACTATGCAATCTATTCATGATCAGTTTGTGTCACTGAGTGATAGATGTATATACGAGCATACCCATAAAGGTAGAGTACAATGCAAGTGAAAGCGAGTACATTGTGTGAGGAGAGGATGGTTGTATGTCTATGAAGGCTATTGTAATTCTCCATTGGATAAGAAGAAGACCTCTAATCATTGCTCGTCGTTTTTTCCCGATTTGAATTCAGCTCCCAACAATAGTAAAATGGATAAATGTGTAATTATATATATTTCAACACATTCTATAAATAAGATACAATAGTAAATATATATTTTAAATAAATATTAATATTTAAATTTATATAAATTAAATTTCATATGAAAAATGTTAAATTATTTATTTAAAACAACTCATATTAATTTGGAAATATTAGTTAGATTGGAAAATGAATATTTCTTTTTAATATTTTAGTTACTTTGATTATTCTTTACCACTATGAAGTTTGGGTTTTAGTGTCTTAAAACATTTGATTAAACAAATTATCCTTCATAACTTATAATTTTAAAATTAAATGTAATATTTATTCTTTATTGTATTTGTAAGGTAAAGGTTAGATGGGCGTGGAGACCTTCTCAAAAATATTCAAGGAGAAACAATTCGGGGTTGCTTCGACATCCAAGTTGGGAAAGTGGATTCCTTGGGCATGTGGACACGCCAAGGGGCTTGTCTAAAAATGAATCGACCAAGAGATTGGAGCACTCCATCATGAGGGGTGTGTTGGTCCCAAGGGGCACGACGATTGAAGAGCACACGGGTTTGTTTGGGTGACTTGGTCTGGGAAGGGGCATGACGTTTCATTTAGACACAGGTTCACGAAGGGGAGCGACACCCCCAAAGGATGCAACGATTCATAATGGTGACCTTTAGAGAGCCTATAAGGGAATAAGGGTGCACAACCAATGAAGGAAAGTTTTGGAAAGACAAGGAGAGACATAGAGATTTATGATTTTTAGGCAAATGAAGAGTAGGATCTCCCTCAAGGAGCCAAGTCGCTCCACTTGGGAGGACTTGTGCTGCCTTGAGGTGGAATCATTGGAAAGAGTTGGAAGAACTTATCATGGGTTGATTTTGGTTAATTCTGGAAACACAGGTCTATTGGAGGTAGAACTGAAATCTACGAAGTCTGCAGAAACGAAGAGACAAAGTCTACAGAAACGAAGAGACAACCATTTTGCGGTTGGAGGCACATATGAGGTGCATTGTAGGTGGTTGCGGAGATGGTTGCGACATAAATTCTTGGTGACGATCTATGTATGAGTGTCTTGGTGAGGTGAGGCGAGTCATTTGACTCTACCCTATTGTAAACCAAGCCGATAATGCTCATGTTGTCACTGTTTCACAATAACAAAGACTTAGTTGGGTATTAGGTATGGTTTGTGTCGCTTGCACTATATATGTGATTGTCTTTCATTTGTTCCATAATTATCTTGGTTTCTCATGGATGTATGCTTATATATGCTTAAGTGTTAAGATGCTAACAATTGTCTAAGTGTACAAGAGTTTCACTAGAGTGGGAGTGTGACTAGACAGTAGCCTAGAACAAGGTATGGGTATGCTCTGGGTGAAGGGGAGTAGTCTGGAGAAAGTAATCTTGGTGTTTCCAAGCAACCAAATGAGAAATGTCATAGTGTTGCATGCTCTCGAGAGGTGTACAATCGTAAGGCACATTGTGGGGACATGAAAAATGGTATCAAAGTCGATTCATTGTATATTTTGGAGAAGGGTTGATGAGCTATTCACCACTATCTAGACGATAGATCGTTTTAGAGCAGATTCGTTGCAGATTTTGGAGAAGGGTTGTTGCGCTTTTCACAACTATCTCGATGATAAATAATTTCAGAGTGAATTTGTTGCAAATTTTGGAGAAGTTTTGTGGAGATATTCACAATATATCTCGACGGTAGATAGTATTAGAGATTGAATCATGCTCTACTATTGTCGTGGTGATATTGGATAGGGCACAACTTGAAGGAAATTCTTTGTGAAGGTGATTCGACAGGAACATTTGTAGACTTGATGAATGGTTTGGTGCAACAAACTTGTTCATTATAGAATTTGCATTAGACTTATGACAGAGGTTTGGTTGATGGTGCAATGAGGAGGTTGAGTTGGGCACACACCTTGTACAGACCGAGAGCATATTTTATGGTGAAATGAAGCACTTGGACACAATGGGTGATTGTAGAACGCATAGCAGAAATTTTCGTAAACTTGATCGTAGAGGAAGACTTGGTTGGTTTGGTCTGTGATGAAATTCAGTGTCAGGCCTATAGTGCACACATTGTAGAGACCAAGTACAAATTTTGTTGGGAGAATCGAGGTCTTGGGAAATGAAGATGAATGTAGGATTCGTTGCACAACTTGTCGTAGAGATTACCGCAGAGGTGATCATTGAAGAGAAACATAGAGGGTGATCACATATGTGATCGTGAAGAGGATTAGTTCTTGGTTGCAACAAGGTGAAGCACTTGGGTGCACTGGATGACCTAGGGCAACCTTTAGAAACTCTATAATAGGTAGTTGGTTGAGAACGTTTCCATCATGACGTTTTCGTGTCATGCATCGCCAAGAATAGTAGTTGAGTTGAGATGGGTTGTTGAACAAGATTGAAACCTTCAGACAAGGTATCTCTTCGTAGAGTTACAATAGTAAACTAACAAAAATATGAATAGGCAGTCTGGTGGTGGATGCATGGTGCCTTGAAGAGGAAGTAATCGAGGTGCAGAGATAGGAAGGAATTGGATACATGTTTAGCTAGTTGCATGTGAATTTTGGGACTTCGATGAATTTTGGAAGTAGATGAATGGACAAGGTCTTACAAGATTATGAAGTTGCGGATGGTGGTTGAGGTGAGTTCATGATATTCAGTTTCTTGGGAAAGCATAGGTAAAAGACAACAAACTTAGAACATGGTTGCAACAAAGGATGTCATTGGAAAGGTATGGTTTCCTTTGAGTTCTTTGATTTCCTAAGTGTTTCAATGAGTTCTTTGAAGGGAATTCAGATGGCTTGGTGGTTCAAGTGGAGTATTTTTCTGTGGTGAGAACTGGAAAACTTGAGGGAGACTCAAGTGGTGTAGATTTGAATAAGTCTTGTATAAATTTGGGATGCCTTGGTTGGGAAAATGTGCAGAGATATTGGGACGACCTACTTGAGCGAATTTTGTGGTGTACTGAGGTAGATTTGGATGCAGTAATGGAAGTGGCTTGAGGAAGCTTCCCAACTATTTGATTAGGTTCATTGGACAGGTCGTTGTGGTGAAGCAGGAAGTAATGTATGTATGTGTTGAGTTTGAGAGGATGGGTGAGGCGCCTTGGTGCTTCATTCCTTAGCCATATTTTTTGAGTCATGTGATGACTTGAAAATCACGATGATAGTGTCAGAGTTTGAAAACTTGTAGGAGGTGCATGGAAATTCATTTATGGGAGATGGATGAAGCTAGCAAAGATGTCAATCAACAATTATTAACAGTCAAACTGAATGGGAATAACGCAAACCAAGTGAATTGGGTGGTGTTCACTCACCTTTGGTATGGGACATTTGATTTGTCAAAGCACACCTTGGTGACTTGTAGATGATTGTGCGACAACTCAGAGATCTAGGAGATTTGTTGGTTGGAGCTTGCAGAAGTATTGGTGTGAACGTGCCTAAGGAACGAAAGTGGCATGGAAGTTCTTTGAGGTGACACATTCTACTTGGAGAACTTTAGACAGTTTTTTGGACATTTTGAGGAGTGTGAGCATGTTGTTCACACTCATTGCAAATGTTTATTTTCATTGAGGTGACTTGAGTAAAGGAGGTGAGTTGAGGACTTGCCTTCGTTTAGAGGATTGTGCAGAAAAAACAATTGTGGCATGAAGGATTTAACACACCAAACCCCCTAAGTTCCTTTTAAGGGATGGGGTATTAAATTTTTTCTTTTTCCAAACTATCTTACTTCCTCCCTTTAACAAATCCATCATCTTCTGCTCGTCAAGATATTTCTAACGACAATAACTTCACCCAAAGTAGAGCTCTGGAACAGAATTTGTGACCTTCCCAAGTTCTCGGGTTTACACATGCAACATCTCTCTTACTACCAAGTTGCATCCACGTGAAATCTCATTGTCCGCTCCAACTAACGTGATGACACCCTAGATATGACATGGAACTAGCATGTCCTGCCACAGTGGAAATCTTGTCCACGTAGGACTATATCCATCATCACTTGGTCCCTTTCCCTCCACACTATATGCTTACCTCCAATGAATATGGTATCGAGGAATAGTCCCTCTCGATTCCATCCATTCAGAGTTTGAGCAATTCACCCAGTCTCACTATCCCGAACCCAAGGTATCTACGAATATTAATTTCTCCTCGATGGACAATCTTGATGCACTCAAGATCTCTTGACTAACGGTTAAGATCCATTCAACACCTAAGGTTTACCTGTCCTACTGGACCTCACTCAACTCGTCAACTATTCAAGGATCGACATCCATTGTTCTAAGGGAATCCTAGTTTCCTTGTTGGGAAGCCGCGCCATCAATGACATCAATACTTCGTCTCTTGACGTGACACATGGCTCAGTATCCACTCGACACATGGACCCATCAAGACTCACCATATCACCATAGGGTGTGTAGGCTCACTCAGCCAAAGCTTTACATTTGTCAATTTACCCATAAATTGATTTGTATACTTAATTAATACTTTCCTAAAATACCACTCGATATTTATTTATTAAATCTTCATTAGGGATAATTAATATTCACTAAGTATTTACCCCCACAAACACATTTTTAATTTTCTTAATAATTCACTTAAGTGCCATTTTGTAATGACTATCTTATAAGAAAATTAATTATATTATAACATAATTTTTATTATGTTCTAATATAATTAATTAGCTTGCAATATACTTAATCTTATAATTCTTGATTAATGCATATAATTCACTTCCCCCTTGACAAAACTCCATACTGAATTTCATGTAATTTAATACACACACACACACATATTGGGAAAATAAAGCAAAGGAAATAAAAACATATTTAATAATTATGTATTATCCCAGATAATCCCATCTTCCTTCACATGCAACATTATGTTTTTACAACCTTATTCATTTGAACTAAATTACCCAAAACTCTTCCTATTCATACTCTGTATTCTTCGGAGATTGTATTCCAAACCCCTCTGGATCAATTCCGAAAACAATCAACTTAAACAAATGGTTTTGAGATTGTGCATTGATTTATTATGTGCATTAATTATTATTTCAACTCAGGGTTGAAACACATGCAATCCTCTCATCACTTCGACCTCCAATTGAAGAGGATAAGATTTAATATTATAATATATATTTAAATTTATGGCATATATTCCATGCCACTATGAAATCCTCGAAGTTAGGTTGTGCGTTCTCGCCTCGTTACTCCGATGATCAGTCATGAGAAGGAAACATTAATTATTATATGATATTTAAACTTCATAACAATCATTTCATCGCTCCGATGGATTCAGACCTTGCTCAAATTATCCCTTCCCCTCACTCTGAATGGTTAACTCTGAATGGACTTTTCTCTTAAAACATGTGCTCTCCCTTCATTACTCCGATGGCCAAATCCCTTTTAAATTCTCATGTCACATGGGCATGAGGTTTTTATACATGTTCTGGTTGTCAACACCCTTTCTGATATTACCTCATTAGTGGTGTTTCATGGGAATTCCTAAGTTCCCTTCACCAATATTTCAAAAACAACCCTTGTGCAATTATCCTCTTCCTAAGGTTGCAACCATTGGCAGTTGTCCTTCTACAACAACTCCAATATTTTTTCTGCACTTAACAGGCACCATCATAGTCATAAACATGTTAATTGTCATGTTAAATAAAATGCATGTACATAACATCTAAATCATCCATCATTATCATATATGTCCTATCATATCTACATGTTCTTCATTACATTACTCCTCAAGGTGCTCACTAGTGCAACCATGAAACTAATTTAGTTGTTGGGTATCCTACACCCATCAACATATTAGTTTCTCATCTTAGATAAACAAAAAAAAAAAAAACCCAGAAAAGGAGTTAAGGGACTCTTCCATTTTCCCAACTCCTTCTACATGGTCTATACTTTTCATCTTAACTAAACTATTCCCAAGGCCTCGTTGCCTTTATACATTCATAACTTTAACCAATTTTATACTTATTTTTTTCATTTTCCTTTCACCAATTTTACTTGTTTCCATAGTTGTTCTTTTTAGGATTTCAACTCTGTTAAGCAATTCAAAGTTTTAAAGTGAGAAAAGTAATCCTCCTTTTCTAATTCTTTGCTTATGAAATCTACTCCATGCTCTTATCCTGGAGTAGTCTTGGTTAGGTTCACCTTAACCTTCTTGGATAAATCAACATGCTACAACAACAAAGTTTTTGTTCACAATGAATTATGAGCACGTGCATTTTGCACATTACCATTTAGTCATCAGAATGATCAATGTTCATTTGTTAGTCTTCCATTCATGCATTATTTTCTAGAATGTAATTTAGGATTCCTATATAGATAGGCTTGCAACCCACTGCCCAATTCTCAACAGTCATTAAGGTTGCGATTCTATTCTCCTGACAGAGTATTTACACAGTTTCTCCATAAGGGACTTCATCAACATGCAACTTCCTTATTGCATATCCATCACTATCTAATATGACCTAAACCCCGAGTCAACCTCAGCTTTTCCATTTCATATTCTTACCCCATATTTCATACAAAATTATCAGCGTACACTTCTATTATGCATTTAAATTGTGCATTCACATATGCACATTTATTCTGTTAATTTTCATTCACACTATGCTTTAATCAAATTCTTTAGCATGAAGTGCATGTTTATCATAGGCACACTTTATAGTTTCATTTCCATATTTATTGAAAATTTATTTGTTCTTGATTGTTCAGAATCGCTTACATGAGGTCTTTAAAATAAAAATCACGTTGTCTTTTATCATAGCAACAAACCATCCCTGCTCATTTATTCTTTCATCAATTTATACTAACTTTTCCTAAGGAGATGGCATACATCCCCCTCAAGCTATTATTCAAAACAAAATAGTTATGACTCTTCAAAAAAGAGTCAGCCATACAACCATGGTATTTATTCTATCTTGGCAAGTGCAATTCTTGCCCAAATTTTACTTATTCATGTAGTCCCATCGTGCCTTTAGTATACATATACTCATACAGCATACATGTGCATCACTTGCACATTTATTTTCATTCATTCATATCTATTTGGTCTTAATACCAGTCTTCATACCAAGCAACCTTATAATGAATTCAATCCATGCACTCAAGCATATACAAACATAGATAAATATTCAACATGCAAGTTCACCGCTTACACCTTTTTCCATGTCATTCACACATGTGAAAATTTCAACTTCCATATCCTTCCTCATAGATATATTACACCCATCCCTATGACAAGTCTCATAGGAATACTCAACACTATGTTGCTCTGTTTGTTGATATCTTGCAGTCATTCACATGGAAAGTCTCACAGACATATCCATAATTATGTTTCCCTTTCTACATGAAAACAACCATCAAGAAAACACTCTTTCCCCAACTCCTATAAAAGTATTCCACAACCCAAAATTACAATCTGGGTAATTTTAAAAGTTTCTCAAGGAAGAAAACAACCAATCTAGCTTCTCTTCATGCCTCAAACCATTCTTGGTCAGCATACCTTTTTATCAATGGAGTCCTTTTCTAGATTACCATCACTTGTACTTGATCATACTAGGCCATACCTATATAGATACCATCAACCTCTGTATGTCAACCTCACCCATTGGTCACATAGAAGTGCCCCAACACTTCCTTTACCATATCCAGGATCAACATTTCATTAATCATTCTACCTTATCTTTATAAGGTAGTATGCAATCAATATTATCAGTACTTTACTTATGATGCTATAATCATATCATTATAACCCTATGATCTATGACATCACCATATTTTACATCCAATAATAGACTATAATAAGTCTATATGCATGTTCTATGCATGCTCAATATTTTCCATATGCATTCCAACATACCCTCGTGCACCAAGCATTTCACTTATGCATGTAGTGTAAATACATTCCACTTGATTACCTCTTTCATAGAAACACCCTTAAGCTAATAGGGATATACACTCAACACAACCATGAGCTCTTGATCTTGCTCATATCACTTTACTTCTTTCATGAAGGTTATTCTCAGTCTATAGGGTTCCTTTTTACTTTGCAAAAAGGGGATTATCCCAATAGCTTGTTTTCAGTTATTCACATCCAAGTGTTGCTATTAGTTCCTATCAACATAATCCCACTCCTGTAGGAGTGGCTATCATTATCCCAAAGCAATGTTATGATTCTTCTGTTGAAATCGAACATGATTCAATTTTTTTTGAGTGAATTGCCAACAAAGTTTCAATTTGAAATCCTTCTCTTGAAGGAGCTTATGGGGATAATATCCTTGTGGAAGTAAACATTATCAACAGGCTCATCCTAGCCTTGGTAAAAAATTCTGATGATTTTTCTCCGGACCATCTAGGCCTAGTGTTTGAATATTGCTATGATAGATATGGTAGGGTAGGGTTCCCTCCCCTTTAAAGTTTTCTAAGAAAATTCATTCGACTCTTTCATGAGCCCAAGCAGGTCAATTGTTGTTTCCTGATTTGATACCACTATGTGACAAAACAAACCCCCTAAGTTCCTTTTAAGGGATGGGGTATTAAATTTTTTCTTTTTCTAAAATATATTACTTCCTCCCTTTCACAGCTCCATCGTCTTCTGCTCGTCAAGAACTTTCCAATTATAGTAACTTTTCCCAAAGAAGAGCTTTACAATGGAAGTAGTGACCTTCCCAAGTTCTCAGGTTTACATAGGAAACATATTTCTTACTGCCACGTGACATCTCATTATTTTCTCCAACTAGCGTGGTGACACCCTCGATATGATGTTGCATTATCCTAGCATGCCATGGTGGAACTCTAGTCCACACAGGCCTACAATAGTCATCGCTCGGTCCTTATACATGTGCACTCTACGCTTACCTCCGATGAATATGATATTAAGGAATATTCCCTCTCAATTTCATCCATTAGGATTTTGATCAGTTTACTTAGTCTTACTATCCCAAACCCAAGGTATCGAGGAATATTCCTTTCTCCTCAATGGACAGTCTTGATGCACTCAAGATCTCCTGACTAACGGTTAATATCCATTTGACGCCTAAGGTTTAATTATCCTACTAGACCCAACTCAACTCATCAACCATTCAAGGGTTGACATGCATTGTTCACTTCATCCATGACGTCAATACTCCTTCTCTTGACGTGACATGTGGCTCAGTATCCCCTCAACACATGGACCCATCACAACTCACCATGTCACCATAGGATGCATAGGCTCACTCATCCAAAGATTGACATTTTTCCATTTCCCCATAAAATGATTAGTATACTTAATTAATACCTTCCTAAAATACTGCTCCTCAATATTTATTTATTAAATCCTCATTAAGGATCATTAATATTCACTAAGTATTTACCCCCATAAACACATTTTTAATTTTCTTAATAATTCACTTAAGTGCCATTTTGTAATGATTATCTTATAATCAAATTAATTATATTAGAACATAATTTGTATTATGTTCTAATATAATTAATTAGGTTGTAATATACTTAAGCTTATAATCCTTGATTAATGCATATAATTCACTTCCCCCTCGGCACACAACTCCATACCGAATTTCACATAGTATATATATATATATATATATATATATATATATATNACAAAACCACATTTAATAATTATGTATTATCCCAGATAATCCCATTTTCCTTCAAGTGCAACATTATGTTTTTACAATCTTATACATTTGAACTAAAGTACGAAGAACTCTTTGTAGTCATACTCCATATTCTTCGAAGATTGTATTTCGAACCCCTCTGGTTCAACCCCGAAAAAAATAAACTTAAACAAAGGGTTTCGAGATTGTGCGCTGATTTATTATGTGCATTAATTATTATTTCAACTCGGGCTTGAAACGCGTGCGTTCCTCTCAAAACTCCAAACACCAATCAAAGAGGATAAGGTTTGATATTATAATATATATTTAACCTTATAACATATATTCCATCACACTATGAAATCCTCAGAGTCAGGTTGTGCGTGCTCGCCTTGTTCTTTCGATGATCAATCATGAGAAGGAAAGGGTAATTATTATATTATATTTAAAATTCATAACAATCATGCCATCGCTCTGATGATTTGGGACCTTGGTCAAATTATCCCTTCCCCTCACTCCAAATGGTATACTTTGAATGGAATTCTCTGTTAAAAGATGCGCGCTCCCTTCATTATTTCAATGGCCAATCGTGAAAGAGTAACATTTAATATTATAAAAATAAGTGGGACCTTGTAATGCCTAGGATATCGCTCCGAGAGCTTCGGACTTTGTATAAATGTGCCATTCCTTTTACACTGAATGATCAACTCTGAAATCCAATCACAAGCAGGAATAGATTAATTTTTTAATATTGTATTGTTTTGACTCCATTGGCCATCACACTATGAACCTTGACTCTCTTCTCTGTGTTCCAACGAAATGAAAAATTTATTAATAATAAATATATATTTATAAACATATTTCTGTGTTGAGAAAATAAGAGGATTTATAAACTCAAGGTATTTGAATGTGTATTTAATAAATAGGGAAAAACCTTAGCACAATTAAAAAAAATTCTACATAGGGGGAAGGATTTCAAATCTCCAATACTCACACACCAGGAAAATAATTTCTAGTTTGTAAATACAATAGTTTACAACCTTATAATTCAAATATTATGGTATTTATATGGTAAATTAGGAATTTTATATAGGATTTGCACATTTTCATTTATAAATTTATTTTATTTATTTGCTTACTTTGTTTTCCAGAATATTTACGTGTCGTGGAAGTAAAAATCCTCCCTGGTAAAACATCATGTTTACCAAAATTGATCAATTTCCTAATTACAAGAATTTTGTTACTAATTTTTAGGGATTAACCATTATTCCCAATTCTTTCCTTTAGACATAAATTCAAATAAAATTGGTTTCTTACCAAATTCAAAGGAAATTTAATTATCCACAATATATCAATTTCTAAATTTCATTTTTATTTCAAATTTAGAAAACTAAATTTCATTTTTCATTATTTTCCTAATGTTTGTTTGTAAAATTACTTTTCCTCTTCTCTAATGTGTGGATTGCTCTCTTATTTTTGAACAAGGATCTGATCCTCCTTCAAGTTCTAAGTCTGGTAGATTTTGTAGACCAACAGAGAGGCCAAAATCTTATGCCCTGTCTTCAAGTTTCTAATAGAAACTTGCACTTCATAATTACCAATCTGATTTGTGATGACTATGGTGGCTTGGATTTAATAATATTTGAGGATTAATTCATTTAGAATAATACAGGTGATCAACCAACATTCTACTCCAAATTTGATTTAGAACCCATTACTAACAACTTTCTTTTTCTAGACAGGGGCAGGTACAAAATCAATGGAAGAATATGATTTCCAAAACTTTACTTCATATTTCCCAGCTAGTCAGGAAATCAAAGTCACAAATTTCATTATTTAAACATGATAATAGTTTCAGAAATCATCTAGGACTTGAAATCCATATTATAAAATAAACAAGTCAAGACAATACAAAACTCATAAAAACACTTATCTAAAGCTTGAAATTAGTTGGCAACTGCTGAAGGGTGTTCCTTTTTTTACCCAACCATAGGTATAGTTTCTCTTGGTATATTCCTAAAATGGAAACCCCCTAGATAGATCATGATGCCATGAGAGAGAGTTTTTTTTATATTTTTCTCAACAACAACAAGGGACAAAGGTTACTCTCCTTATCCCATAGGAACCTTGAAATTCGGTTTTCTATCCACCAAGCAAGGGAGCCTGGTGTTATTTTCCTCTCAATCACTCAAATTATCTACAACTCCATTTCTAATCTTGATTAGAAAACATTTCCCAACAATTCCTGCACCTAGAGCAATTTGTTTTCTTAGTTCTCTTCAAAACCATAAAGCCTAACATGCTCTACCTCTTCAGAAATGGTCATGAGACCCATTCGTGTGCATTCTCTCCCCTTTGCCCATGTTTTTCCTTTCTTTTCTTGTCTTCTACAACAATATTTATTAGGTCCCTTTCACCATTCATGGGTCAGATCAGGAATTTTCTAGATGGGGTACTTTTCCCATCTCCTCATTATTTCTTGAGGAAGGCTTCCCAACTAACAACTTGTCTGGTAATTAAATTCTCTGGGACAAAGTATTGTTCTGAGTCTGAGCAATTTAATTCCAACAAAGTACTAGCCTGGAAGGGGTCATCTCAACCATTACTGGTTCCCCTCACGATTCCCTCTCATGCATCATAATATGTATTGACAACCCCTTCAATATTTATGCAAAAATTCCATTTTATTTAACATCAAAAATATTTACATTACCTTCTGTAGTAAGGTTCATCATTTGCAACATCCACACTTAACCAATCTATCCATAGTATTTTATAAAAATATAGTTATATTTACAAGTTGGGGGAAACATGGGTGTTACAATCACCTCCCCCTTAAAGGAACATTGTCCTCAGTGTTCTTTGCATCTCAACAACACTAGTTATGTCTTCTTCTTTCATCTACTTCAACAATGTTGTTCCTCTTTCTTGTTCTGGTCCTTTCCAGACTCTTGGCCTTTTTCAAATGCCTACAATAATTTCAAGCAGTAAACATATTAATCACAATTTCACGCAAAAACATTTTATTGTTGTTCATAACACAAGAGGAATATCCACATCAACACAACACTTATCTATGAAATTTCATGGACCCACATCCATTTGGTTGTCTTACTAATGTGGCCCATTGTTTCCTTGACATACCCGTTGTGTGCATGATCCCAACCAATAGTTTACAACAATTATTGAAGTCTCCTCTTCCTTGCAGTCACTCACCCTCCAGGCCAAGGCCCAGACATCCCCTTCTTTACTATACAGTCCCTCGAGTGATCCATATTTCCTTTCCAAGGCCTTCTATCACAAGAAGATTTTTCGAGACTTCACCGAGTCTTACAGTTGAGGAATCCCTCTGAATTTCTCTGTTGAGGCGTCCCTTCAACCTGTGTTACCAAAAGAAAAAATCTTCTATGCCAATCATGGCTTATCATAAGGTTCTCATGTCACAACAATGGTTTGTTTCCATTTTTTCAATCTTGACATCCATTCTCTATCCCTCCAGGACATATATTTCATCTCACATGTATCACATGCACATAGTAACCATGACATGTTATCATCAATTCCAATTCAGAATTTTCTTGCAAATCTGTCACCTACAGATTTCCAAATTCCACATTTTATTTTCAGATTTGTTTTGCACATGAACTAGATTCACAAGTATGAGATTTTCCTGCCCATTCCAATTTGGCTTAGTAGGCATTGGTATTCCTTATGGGATTACTTATACTACCATATCCAAGACCCTTCTTCTTGAAAATCCATATTCACATATCTAGACCAGTTGTTAGTTCTCATGCACATTATATCTTCAAAACTATGCATACTAACATTCAAATCATTTTCATCTATTCAATAGTACAAAGCAAAAGGAAATATCATTCTTTATGCATGCATCATTTCAACATACCAATTTTTCCAAATTCAATTCAAATATTAAATGACTTTAATCAATGTGCCAATGTTCATGGCCACATTCATACCCAATGCATATGTAACATCCCCAACATCCAACTGGGCTATGCCAAGTAAAATTTTTCGAACTGTATGCAAATTAAAACATATACACACTGAAACTCTTGCATAACTTTAAATATAACACTTAAAATAGAAAAATACATTCTATAAAAATTCAAATACCATTATATACCATTACATACCATGTACCATTATATACCATCATATACCATGTACCATTCAAATTCTTTAAAAATCTCCATTCTTTAGCTATTGGAATCTTGTTATCGATCTAGTGCTCTACTTTCCAACACCAATTCTGGTATTCATACTACAACTGGAAATCAATTTCTCTATTCCATAACACTGCTTCCGGGAATAATTCAACTCACTGTTCCATTTGACACACCCTCCTTATGGAATCTACCATTCCATAAACATCCTTCAGTTTCCTCTTCATTGTTTCAATCACCCTTCCAGGCTTAGGCATCCATTCACTACTACAAAGTCCTTCAACGATCCATCTTGCCAAGGCTTTCACACACAAGGAGAGCGCTAACCCATTGCCAGAACCCCACCAAGGTTCTACAATTATAGGGATTTAGTGTCCTCAACAATACTTGTTCTTTCCCAACATTCCAACTTTAATCAAGATTATCTCATATGCATCACACACATGCAATTATCATGAGAGAACATTATAAAAATTCCATTTTAGAAATCAAATTAATTTCATAAGGAATTCGACTTTTCCCAAAATATGAAATTCTATTTCATAATTTTATTTATTGATGTTGCAATAATAGGGTGCATCCTTCCTTATGGCTTTTAGCAAGCACCATGCTGAATACCATTTTTCCTGCGATGATTCTATCTTGCATTCAGTCAACAAATTGCCAGTATTTCATGTACATCATATTTTAATTGCAATATGTACAAAAATCTTATGCAGCGATCTTAGAATTTCTTATACCTAGCAATCCAATCACAATAATAAAAAAATTTATTAGATAGAATGACTCATCATTCTATGCATATGCATGTTCGCAATTAATAACAATAAGTTCATTATTTCAATTTTCTAAACATAAAATTTTCTGTAGTCACTATTCCTATGACTACCTGACTTGTAACTTTCCTATTGCAATGTCTAACAACTCCTGAAATGTTCTCAACTGCATGAGTTGGAAACATTTCATCCATTAGTATAATTATTTCCATGCAATAATATATATGCAAGCACTCACAAAACACATTCAACAAATGAATTTAAGTATACAATTCTATCATGTATGAGTGCAACTATGCCACTTACTAGGAATGAGTGCAACTGTCAATGCATATCTATTCAATGCATCTTTGCATTGATTTTCATAATGATCTTTATCTAAGTCATGCATCTCACCATCCATAAATTGGAAATCTGGCCAATGTCTTGACACATTCTACACACACTTCACATTTTCTTCTCAATTACTTGGATGCCTTCCTTTTCGACCTGAACACTACACCAAGAATACAATTTTGTGGTGTTCATTAGTGTTAGCAAAAAGGTTGCAGTCCAATGTTTATTTAAAGGTAGGAAGCTCATTGAGTATATGTGTGGTACGTAACCTTTCTATATCCATACCTTGCCATATCCAACCATTTCCTAGTCTCATACATGACTATCTTTCCTAGCATCATTCCTATAACAAGTTCTTATCGTTTATTTCTTTGGTTATTACCTCATAACCAAATTAACATGACATGCAACTATGTCAGTGTGTGCATTCAAAATCTAAAAATATTTGATAACTATAACAGACCTCTAGCCTTTAACACACCTAGTGGTAACTTATTCTTGTTAATGCACTTAAACAATACCATACTTTGTATTATAAAAATTCAATTTGAGGAAATTATTACCTGAATTTCCCTTTGGAAATTATGCAACATAATTTCAAAAGAGAAATACTTACCTGCATGGTTTCCATCAAACGAATTTAATGATACCTTATTAGTTGATGACAGTAGAAGCTCTCTTGCCTCTTTATCAGTCTTATAATCAACATTCCATCTTTTTGTTGCTTCCTTCCATATGCAACAACATTATCAACAACAATTGCAAACATGCAAGCATTCTCACTTTATGGTTGTCCCAACAAGCCATAATATACTTGTTGCTACAATAATTGAAGCAACTTCTTTCTCCCTGTATCACGTTTCCTTGTTTATCCCAGAAGTATTCAATTCTTTTGGATTCCTGAATCTTCATGTTCTCTTCACTGTAACCATTGTGCATGATTATTTCTGACCTGGTCACTTTCTAGCCAAATCACTCTTGGTTTCCTTTTCTTTTCCATCTAAATACTAAATTGATATTAACCTTCAACTTTTATTTATTTCCTGGATCCATCTATCCCAACTCATACTTTGGATGAATTGTAATTCCAGTCATGATGTCTTATAGACTTTGGATCTTCAACATCCATTTACTTTTCATCTTGAACTACTTCAATGCTTTCCGAACTAAATACTTTAGTATTTGATTTTTCTTCCACTCTTCTCTTATCCTTGCCAACTAGCCTCAAACTTGGCTTGCATAACCAATCTCTAGCATATTGCAAGGATGCACATATGCCTCCTTCTCTAGCTGCATAGAATTAATTAAAAGTACTTAATGTGCTTTTAATTTACCATCATAATTTCAAGTGATACTTCCAACCCTTGGAAATGTCACTCATTGATCTATGCCACTTGAGATGGATTTTTCTCAGGCACCATCTCTTTTGCAATAAAAACCATGCATAGAACCATTTTCTTCTTCATGGTTCCTTACTGACTCTCTACAGAGATTCATTTCACTTTTAAGTCTTTGTTGGCTTTGACATCTCCACGCTATTGTGTAAATATATTAAATACCTTTGGAATGCATCAACAATCCTCTATTATTCTTGCTTTCCCTCCTGGAGTGTCGTCTTGCATTCCCATTAGCTTGATATCTACCTCATGATTTCTTCTTCCATTATCCTAGGATGTTCATGGACTTGCAACTACATATTATGATGATATTAATTTTCAGCATTCCAATATTATTTGGATCCCTCTGATCCAACTCCTACATGACCCAATTATATTTCTAGTCACGTTTTCTGAGTACCCTTGGATAGTTACCACCAAATTCCTTATTGAGGTACTTGATTTATCCCTTCCTTATTTGATCATATCAACACTTGGATTTGCTTGACGACTATTACTTTCTCCTGTCTTGACCAATCTGATTTCAACCTGACTACATAATCCACTTCCATCATGCCATATTGATGCACCTATGCCTCAACCGACACTCCTTACTTATGTGCACCTTCATTTATTTACCCTTGAAGTGATGTCCTTCATACCATGCTTCTACTGCGCACTCTAATAACCATAAGGGAATCATTACTCTATAATTTCATAGCTAATCCCTGAATATGATGCACTCTTTATCCATATATGCATTAAGCCTCTTTCTTTATCTGATTACTATCATTCACATAGTCAATTCCTTTTTATAATAGATATGACTCCAATGTATTGCTTAATTTGTATATTGGTTTCTTTGGGAGTGAATGTATTTTAACTAATTCATTCACTACATGATTCCATTGAGTACTTGACTAACATGAGTGGACTTCTTGTAATGGCTTCCCAAGACTTTATGGTCGCACCCAAATTCATACCTTAACATTTTGTAGTATTGGATTTTGATCATTTATGAAAGATTTTTGTCATAGCACTCTTTCCCTGAGTACCTCTGCTTATATTTAACTAAATTTCAACCTTCTCCCCTCTTAATAACTAAAAGTTTTGAACTATACAAAATTGTGCAGCCAACAAAATTTGTTAGGATAAATGATTTAACAAATTTATGAAATTATGTACAATTCTGTTCGAATAATGCATTAGAATTATTTTTTCTGATTTACTGAAAATTGAATGCCCATATCAATTTTCTGGGTGAATAATTAGACTCCTCTATCCAATACCTTTCTAATGACTTCCCTTTCTCAATTCTGAGTCTTGAGAAGAAAGTTATGGTCATTTGAAAATTGTCCATTAATTTCTCTTGTTCACACTTCAACTTGGTGCAAATCTGCGCGATAATTATGCATTTTTGTACCTACTCCATTGGGTTTTTGGTAAGAACTCAATTTTTTTTCTTCATATAAATATTTTGGACAGTCTATCCAAATTTTCACCTCCTTCTGGGTTTTGGGTTGCTAGTTACAACTTGTTGAAGTTCTAGGCCAATTAGTGTTTTTGGTCTGGAATGCTACATGTACCTTATGTGTCGTATTAATTTTTTTTAACATGCCCATAATTTTAATTCATCTCCAAGACTATCTTCTATGGTTTAATATCTTTCCATAGACTACTCCTATGCCTCAATTAGATTCCAGAGTATAAATTTATGACCCTTCGAAGTTAGTTTGGTGTTAAAATTTACCCTCCACTGTTTGTCCTGTAACTTGCTCATAAAATCTTTGTTTGAAGAATGGTTTACACCATTATAAATTTCTCTCCAGGCTCTTTAATTTGATATGCAGAGACAAAGTGTTGTTCTTGGGGATTTTGAGTAGCTAAAAACGTTGTTTAGGGCCTCAGAAACACGCTGCAAAAAGATGACCTTCGAACAATATAAAATGTCACAGAAAATTCCCTAGTTTTCTGTTGTTGTACACGATCAAAACGATTTTGCGCGCACAAATTTAAAAATTTACACCCATATTTATCCTGCGTAGAAAAACCATAAGGTAGCGAATGCTTCATGCACTTATAACCAATGTGGATCACTTCCCTGTCACGCTAATAACTGGTGCACACTACTTTTTTGTCACGCGCCAATATCCACCACGCACAATTTTGGTTCATGCACTAATACCCATTGCACACAATTTTTGTGTCACATGCTAATATTTTGTGCGCATTGAACTCTATGTGATACACCATGCCAAATTTTAGTACGCTAACACCGCGCACCAATACTCTGTGTACACCATTAATTAAACGATCGCACAACAAGAATATACCTAAATTGCACGTGCACCAACAAAATTCCTCTGCGCTTAGCCAATACTGCGCACACTGCATGCGCCAGTAATATGCACACCATTATTATGTGTGTGCAAACTACACACACCAGTAATATGCATATTCCACTCAATTCACATTACGCAATGTTAAATTTATTGTGCACATCGGCGCACCAATATTTTCTGTGCATTACCATTGTTGACCCTTGACCAAGTTTTGAGAGAACATTCATCGTGTTTGATGACTTTTGGGACTTCGACAGGATGGTTGAAGATGGAGCACCAAGGCAGAGTTGAGATCACAAGATCTCACTTATTTTGTGGGCTTGTAGACCTAGGGTTTATGTAACGGGTTATGGGATGTCGGCCCATGGGTTTACCCATGGTTAGGTCTTTTTGTAAATGTATAAATAAGTAGCCAAGCGATGTAAGAAGTAGATATGGTTGGATATGTGCACCATATGTTGTAAGTGCTTAGTGCAAGAGATTGTAAGTTCCTTTGTGCGAACAGACTGTGTAGGGTTTGGCTTTGTGCTATTGAGGAGTTGGCTCTCTGCCTTGACCTGATTTTGGGAAGGTGGATCTAGTGCGTTGTGTACAGATCACCTGTCCAATGCAAATCTTGGCTCTGTGTATTTGTGCATATGAGAAGATGAATGTAAGAAGCTTGAAGACTAATAAATAAGAAGAGAAGAAGTTGGTGGACATAGCCCCACACTGTGGTGAACCACGTATATCCAGTGTTTTGATGTGCTTTGTGCGATGTGTTTGATACTATATATTTGCTTAAGTACTGTTGTTATAATGTATGATGAATGCATCTGATGTTGTAGCTTAGTGCTTAATGGTCATGTGAATGAAGGCTATATCTGAGTTAATGCTATGTGCTAAGTGATTGGAAGTACTTGATGGTTTTTATTATTGCGTTGATCTGTAATAAGGGTTTAACCTGCGATGTGAATGAAGAACTGATGCATATTGTTGTTTAAGTGACCTGTCAAGTGTTGTAATCACAGATCTATGTCCCATATTGGTTGTAGACACCTAATTCATGCAACCCCCCTTGTGATGCAGGAGCATCTCTCCAAGCCAACCATGTGCTAGCCAGCCAGCTAGCCAGCACAACGTGCATTCAATGAAGAAGGAGAGGCGCAACCCTCTCGTTTCAAATTTTGAATTTGAAATTTGTATTAAATGTTTGTAAGGATGGTAGAGCCAAAGCCGTGCCTTTGAGAAGGCTGTAGTTAAAGAAGGCCTTTAATGGTTGTAAGGATGGGATCTAGATCTAATTCAGACTAGACAACCCATTCAATGTAATTCAATGTAATTGAATAGAGTAGGTGAGATGGAGGGAAGAGCTCGAAGATCCCCCTCATGTAAAAGATATTTTGATATTGTTTTTGAGAGGTAGAATCAAGAGATAGGAGAGCTCTGTGAGAGTTAGAGTGGAGGAGAGAAGGATCTGAGACTCTGTCAAAGTCTAAGCTCAAGAACACCTTGTAAATGAGGCATTTCATATTAATATAAAGAGCAGATTTCCTGCATGAGTTTCTGTGTGTCTTTATGTGTTTATGAATGTCTGTGTGTGTTCTTTATATGTTGTAGATGTGAATTTGCAGGGACAGATAGGTTCTGCTATCTGTGGGTTCTTTGATTTCATGTTTGGGGTTCTTTGAGGCTTCATGCCAAGAGGGTGTGACAGAACGTTGCGGGTTCTGAAAGCCAGTGCATAGATGCACTCTTGAATTCTATGGAATTTGGGCAAGGACGTGCCAGGAGGGCGCACCAGCTGAAGTCACTGAATCAAGGAGAATCCTCAAGGTTGTTGAATAACTTGGAGGAAAGACTGTGCAGAAAAGAGCACAGGATAGACTAGAATCATTGAGGGATTCTGTAGAAGCTCTGTCAGGAGGGCATTGAGCAGGTGCATAGAAGGCACAGAGAGGAGAAAATTTCTGAGAATTCTGTAAGGCTTTGCCAAGAGGGCATCGAGCAAATGAACAAGGTGCATTAGGAGAAGAACTCTATTTTGAGTTCGTTGAGAAGACATAATCACTGAGGATTCTGGAAACTCTGCCAGGTGGGCATTGAGTTGGTGCAGGAGGGCATAGGACTGAAAAAATTACTGAGGGATTATGAAGAAGCTTTGCCAGGAGGGCATTGAGTAGGTGCTAGAGTGCACAGGGAGAAATCCTTTGAGTTCTGAATAGAGAAACATCCAAGGAGGACAAGCTCAGGAGGAACAATGCCTTTGTGCATGGAGCAACAGAAGAAAGGAGTGTAGAGGTAAAGAAACCTTTGAGGTTTCAGAATCGACAAAGCTTAGGAGGGACAATGCCTTAGAATACAGGCGAGAGCCGAGGATATAGGCTTCACAACAGGAGAAAAGGTTGAGACCTTTGAAGTGTTTGAAGTCTTCCAAGTTCAGGAAGAAGCGCAAGCTCAGGAGGGAGTACAGTTGCCGTTAGACCAGCTGGAGAGAACGAGATCAGGACCATTGAATCTACGTCCAAGTAAGCAGGAGAAGAGCGCACAAGGAAGGAGAATAGATTTGGGCCATCAAATCTAGCCCAGATAGCCGATAGCCATTGGATCTGGGAGAAGGTGCACGCGAGTTAATCTCGCATATGAGCTGAGCGGAGGCTCTTCAAAGTCCCAAAACGACAAAGGCGTCGGGATTTTGGAGTTTGGGGATCAGAGCATCAAGGGTTCGTGGAATCGCTGCATTGCGATCTCCTGATCCACGAAGTCCCCAAGGAATTTGAACCGTCCATCACTCAGAGGATGTGTAGCGGTAATCCGAGGACCCATCGAGGTTTCAGATATCGGGAGACAGAGAGGTAGGAGTTCGAGAGAGAGGAAGTCTCGACTCATGAAATCCTGAAGACATCAGAGCCATCTATCTGCGGAGGACGCGTGTCACAAGATCCTCATATTTCGTGGATTCGAGCATCGAAGAGAGGAACGGAGGAGTCTTTTGACTTCGCAACTAGAGAATTCCTGAAGTGATCAGGGCCATCCATCTGTGGAGGACATGTGGCAGTAATCGGGGAACTACCGGGAGTTCGGTTATCGGGAGTTCGAAGGACTAGGGATCAGTGTCATTGGGGTCAAAAGTCCCGAAACACCGAGAGTATTGGGACCGTCCAAGAGGAGGACACATGGTGGTGATCGAGGCATTGGGAAAATCCCCTAAAGGGTTATACCGAGTTTCGGCATACCGGGGATCCCATAGACGAGAGTAGAGAAAAGGGTTGCAACGGAGATCGCAAAGTCCCGAAGAGTGAAACCCCGAAGCATTGAAGGGATGCGATAGGAAGCTGACATTTCGACATATCGGGTTTCGGAGGATCAAGGGGGCAGAGACTCTCGACAACAGGACTCACGGAGTCCCAAAATCCAAAATCCCTTTTTCAGGAAAAGGTCGCAGTCATGTTGGAGGTCGTGGGGAAGTTGAGGTACCTGTGGATCAAATGTTGAGGTTCCGATAGGGATCCGAAAGAGCCACTTTAGCTCAGGGAAGATTTGAAATGATCCTGTGAGCGGATCTCGGCCTGAGGGCTGGAGGTCTGCGTCACCACCTTGCCTCTACCTCTGGTGAGACTTCATATGCTTCGCAAGTGTTGTCGAAAGGGTCGGTAGTTAGGGTTTTGTTGTTGCGTTGTTGAAGCATTGAACCCTGGGTCTGCGTGTTATAACCCTAATTTTCACCAGACATGCTTACCTAGCATCAGGCCATCTCAGATTCCTTCTTTTCCAAAACATTGTTGAAAAACTCTTCTTAAAAACCCCTTTTATAAAGTCCCACGAGCCCTGCTCCATTACTACATGCGTGTACACGCTAGCTGACCCAAGACAACCCGCGTGTACCTACGAAAGCACAGAAAAAGGAAAGTTGTTGACGAAACACACAACTTTGGGTAAGTTAACTAAACCTTTCGGCCATGCATGGCTGGTCATTCGACCAAATACCTAGCTCCTTCTAACCTATAAAAGAAGGGGTAGGGGTCCCATTTGAAAGGAGGAGAATCATAGTAAAGAAACTATACCCGATTAAGCATTCCCTTTGTCCCAACCTTTAGCAATCCTTGTGCAAAGAGAAGTATAGAGAAAAGCAGTTGGAAGACAGTGGAAGAAGATCCCAGGACCAGGATCGAGGATCAGTAGCCGAATTTATCATTGTAAGGTATCATTGTGAAGTTAATAAAAAAATTGCTTTTCCCGTCCCACCATATGAGATTGTCATTATTGGAATATTGATTGTATGATTGATTAAATCTCTAACCCGTTAGTTCATAGATCAAATGCACGTGGAGTTATTTGTTTGTCTTTAGTGAATGCAGGTCAACATTGGGAGGAGATTTGCAATCAAAGAATGACCATGCGCAAAAAGGGATCGACATAAAACACAAAAAATAAGGTACGTCAACTTAATCTCTTGAGCCTTGTATTTACATATGAGTAATGGGGTTTAGGCATGGGATGATGGTAGAAAGTAAGAATCTTTAGGTCATTTCTGCATGCATGATAAAACCCTTAGTGATAGTCCGTAGGAGGGATTTCCTACCCACAACAGAATTGGCGATCGTACTGGGGATCTCTAGGGTTTCTGGGAATGTTTTTTCTTGGGTATTTTTAAGAACTGGTTTCATTTCTTGTTTTTAAAGTTTCGGCAAAAGTCTGAGCTAACAGAGATTCTGGTCTTCTATACCAGTTATCTCTATTTCTGTGCTTGACTGCATTTTTTTTTTGAGACCCACAGAGGTACACATGGCCTGTATAAGGTTTGCACGCGTGTACCCACACCCTACCTTCCCACAACCTGCATGTACATGCTAGCTGAGGAAGTGTCAGTTGCGTGTATGATTCCAAAAAAATTCTTTTAGAGAGGCAGTCATCCTCTCCCCTGTCAGAAACAATCCTTCTCAGGGGTTTTCTGGAACTCTTTCTAGTGTTGGTTGTTTGCAGTCTATAGCTTAGGTTTCACCTCAGATTGGTTTGTTCTATGAGGTTTTCCTTGAATGGTTTTCTTTTTTCTGTTAAAGTAAGTGTCTGAGTCTTCAAGAGATCCTGGTTCTCAGTACCAGTAGTATCTGCCTGGGATAGATTGCTTGGCCTTTCATTTGTCTTAGAGTTTCAGAGATACACGCGGCCTGTATAAAGCCAGCACGTGTGTACACGCGCCCTGACTTTACACAGCTCGCGTGCAAACGCTTGCTGCTGAACTATCAACAACATGCCTGTGGAGAAAATTTTTGTTTAAGGTGAGGCAGTCATCCTTTCCTTTGACAAGAGTTATACCTCTCAGGTTTTTGGGTCTCTGTCATAACGGTCAGTAACTTAGGTTTGATCATAGCAATAGCTTTCTTTTTCATTAAAACATTTTCCTCAAAATTTTCTTTTTATAGGGTTTTTAGACAAGTGTGAGAGTCTAGTTTTAATTTGCTTGTGTGTCATTTTGAAAGTGACTCTTTGCGATCTGCGCTTAGGCCAGAAGTTTTCTTGGTTTTTACTTGTTGATATTTTTCCTTTTTGCTTTGTGAGCATTCAAATAAAAAAAAAAATCTTTTATTTCTTTGTTTGGTTAAATAGTGTTGGTTTGCA
>SNQJ01S0015216.1:103670-131567 GCA_010110895.2 Picea sitchensis
GGTATGTCTCTTAGAATGAAGCTTTGATTATATTACATATTTTCATGTTCCTAGGAGATTAAACCAAGTTACAGATACTCTAGCTAATCAAATTTTAGACTGGCATCTCGCACACATATAAAAAGACATACACATAAACATGTGAATACATTTTTAAAGGAAAATATGATCCATAAGACACAAAAAGACGTAAAAATCCATATATAATATTATAAGCAGCAGAGTACATAGGTGGACGCAAGCACCTCAAAAAATATGACTAGTAACGAGTCATGGGGCTTATGCCCTCAAAAAATATATATAGGTGGAGCTATCAAAGTCTAGACTAACTAAAGTCAGCGCCTGTGGGCCCTGTTGTAATAATCAACATCATTTGCCAAATGCCGAAACAGTCGAAACCACGTCCGTGGTGCCCCCACTACATGAGGTTACATGGATGGTGGCAGATCCTCAATCTCTGCCATAAGGATGGTGCGAGTGAAGGAGGCAAAATTTTTCTCAACTCGTCTCAAAACCCTCTCAGCCTCACCGGCTGGAAGCTCTCCTGCTGTTGTTGGTCCCCCTACGACGGCAGGTGTGACCCTTGGATGAGGACGATGCCTGTTCCTCACATAATCTGCAGGTCATGAGGGTTCCACATCTGCACACAATAGACACGTATCTGTCAAATACTCTAGNATGATGCAAACTTACCCATCTTGCCTCGCTCCTCACCTAGAGGGACAGGGATCTCGGGATCTCTTGCTAAATCAATCCCAGCATAGGGATAATCCTCTATGGTTGGGATCTGCCACGACAACCAAGAAAAGAAGTCGTCATCAAAGGACTCATTGGTCCTTCCACCACCCTATCATGGAAGCAACACTGCCCATTTACAAACCGTAGGAAGAGAGGCTTGATGTCCTGGTACCACCACTCGAGGACTGAAAATAGGAATTCTTTCAAAGAAGAAAGAGCATAGAATCATCCTGAACTCGAAGTTCCTCTATGCCTGCAACCAACAATCTGTCAGTTGCCTCTTCATACAATCCAATAGTGTAGTGGTCTAGTCAAATATCTATGCATTTAAGCACTGGATTGCACAGTTCATCTGTGCATGGGACGCCTGATGTAGAGCCGTAGAACCAGTCATCTGCCCAATAAGAAACACAATCACCTGTAGTGATAAATCGGTGATCTTTCTTATTGGCACCTGTGAACTCAATCGGTCTGTACCAGCCTCACAATAAATTCCTATCAATTTTGATATATTATGAGGCCCCGAAGGAAATGTCTAGAAATTGACTAGTTCCCCTCTCCTGGAGAGGCCAGTCAAAAAGTATATATCCTCTGTAGTAGGCACCAGTGACTGCCCCTTTAACATAAAAGCTACTGCGTCAGGGTGCCAGTATTCAACCAAGGAATTTAGTAGCCTAGGTTGTGCTCTCATGAAAGGACACAGAAAAAACTTGAGCAAGCCACATTGCATTAACACCGCCACAACGTTAGGCTCTTCCCCAACTAGTGCATTGATATCTTCATGATCTCATTCTCTCCATTGCACATACATCCTGCACATGGGAAAATTTTCAGAGGGTTAGGCCTTGCTTTTTAAACCTTTTTGCACTCATGGGAGGGTCCACGCGGGCTGTTGTGATGACAGTCACGTGTACATGCGCTCTGACATCAGATAGAGCAAGTGTACATGCAGGCTATCATAGGACAACCCGCGTGGACCTAGGGCCAACCTTTTAAAGGTCGAAACCCCCCAAGAAACCAAATTAAATGCATAAATTAAAAATTAAAAAGAAAAAGGAGGTTGTTTATACTTGGTCAAGACAGATGGTCGTTTTGTCCACTGTAGCTCCCGGAATCACCACTTTTATCAAAGGGGGTTTTTGGCTCCAGAGTCAATTTCCAAATCAACAATGGTGATAATGAGCTGCCAACTTCTATTTATATTCTTTTTGGCCCTTTTTTGTCACTTTTTTGGCCCCCCTTATCATTTTCTTTGAATTGAAAACCATTTAGAGTGATTCAGGAGTTGCTTTGGAAGGTTACGATCGGGTATCAGGACATTTTTTGGAGTTTTGGGTCACTTTTGACGGTCCGTGGGAAAAACCTCAAATGGTCAACTTGAGCATACAGGTTAGGTTTCCACCCCTACTTTTGTATCTTTTTGTCTTTATCCCTTTGCCATAGGATCGATCCCATTAGGTTGCGATACAGAACCATCATTGTTTCTTTAGAAGTGTCGCGATTTGGTGGTAGAGCTTACCGGAACATGGATGCCCTAGGTAGATCCTAGTTTCATTATGGTGTCCATGCTGTCACTAATGACTGTAGGCTCGGGAGTCCTTTTTGTTTTGCCCAATTACACGTTTGAGCCTCATTTGCATGACTCTTGACCTCACCCACAGGACTCCCAAAACATAAAGGGTCTTCTTTTAAGCCCTTTTCAGACCCTCTAAACATGAAAAGATTGCCGAGCGATCTTGTGGCCTTTCATGCTCGTTAAACTGAAATTTGAAGTCACATCTGTCCGACGGTAGTTTACCCCTTTTTCGGTCCGAATGGTCAACTGTACGAACAAAGGTATACTCTAGAGGCCTTGGTTCTCTAGAAGAGTATTCACAAATATAATTTTAACCATTTTTCGGGCCTGAGGGACTAAAGTTACGAAGAAGGAACCCGCACAGCGTCCATAGTTAAGCTCTTTTCAAACTCCCTAAAATTGAAAATATCGCCGAGTGACCTTATTCTTTCACACTCCTTAAAATGGTCCAGAAGAACATTCCTGACGGAGTCCATAGTTAAGATTTTTTCAGACTCCTTAAAGATGAAAAAATGGCCGAGTGATCTTGTCTTTATCACACTCGTTAAAATGGTTTTGAATAGACGTCTTGTCGGTGCTAGTTTACCCCATTTTTGAACCGACTAGACTACCTTCAAAAAAGGTACCCCAGTGGAGTCTCCTTTTACGTTTTTCAGACTCTCTAAATATGAAAAACCATCGAGCTTACCTTCTCTGGGCTCGTTAAACTTCCATCGAAGGACGTTACCATTGTGTGTTGTGTTAACCGCATTTGCATACCTGCGTCTTTGGTCTAATGCCGACTCCATGTTTCTCTCAACTAAACCATCTTAAGCATTCCTTATACATAGGCACTGTAGCACTTTGCCTCTGCATCTTGACACCTTTGGCCCCAGGAGGGATTTTTCCCGAGTGTCCTTCCTTTGAACACCAGTCTTGTCCTTGCGCCTCGAACTTGTATGTTTGCGACACTTATTCCTCCTTTGTAATGTAACATTCTTTTATTCTTTTTCCAAAATTATCGAAAATGACAAAAAAAATCTAATATACACCAAAAAGAGGAAGGGAAAAGTATTTTTTTATTGGCAACACAATGCGTCGCCCTTGGATAAAGCACATCTGTCTGTTTGTTTGTCAAACCCTGGGATTTCATATGACCTTAGGAAGATGTTCCCACTACATTGAGCTGTGTCCTCCTCCGTTTGGTTATTCTTCCAAACATATGGAGAGTTTGTGTTGCCTCCTGCCTCGTAAACTTATGTTAATTCCATGCTGCCTAAGTCTCATCATTTGTCATGCTATTGTTCAAGGGAAGTTTTTACCAAGCTTGAGTCGGCCCCTTTGCAGTTTGTCTCTTTCCCTCATGCTCGGCCATCCCGAAATTCCAATCAAGCCTTTGTTCGAAATCAATGAAGCCTTCAGTCTGATAATCAAGATTCTCTAGTCCATGACCGAAAAGCCGTCGAAGACCTCTGGGTAGTGAATTCGTACACTCATATTACACTCCTACCCAAGTTTTGAAGATTTTGAAGTTGTTGCTCGAGTTCTGAATACCTCATCTCCAGCCATCAGGCCTTATCAACTTCTAGAAGATGGATACTCTACATGTATATCTTTTTGATTTCGAGATGTAGATCCGCTATGTATTACTCGCAGCTACACTTTATATAGTTATATGACATGGATCTACAATGTATTTGATTGCTAGCCATGATTTTATTTTATCCCGAGCATGGGTATGCCCGCCTCGGTGAGACAGTTATTATTTTGTAGACGAAACCTCTCGATTTCTGGTCCCTGGGCTCACTTGTTCGGAACATCGGTGAATATTGTTAATGTATTTTGGCCATCAGATGCTCTTTTGAACTCACACATTAGGGGGAATCTGTTATAACCCTAATTTTTACCAGACATGCTTACCTAGCATCAGGCCATCTCAGATTCCTTCTTTTCCAAAACACTGCTGAACAACTCTTCTTAAAAACCCCTTTTATAAAATCCCACGCACCCTGCTCCATTACTTCATGCGTGTACATGCTAGCAGACCTAAGACAACCCACGTGTACCTACGAAAGCATGAAAAAAGGAAAGTTGCTGACGGAACACACAGCTTCGGGTAAGTTAACTAAACCTTTCAGCCATGCATGGCCGGTCATTCGACCAATAACCTACCTCCTTCTAACCTATAAAAGAAGGGGTAGGGGTCCCATTTGAAAGGAGGATAATCATAGTAAAGAAACTATACCTGATTAAGCATTCCCTTTGTCCCAACCTTTAGCAATCCTTGTGCAAAGAGAAGTATAGAGAAAAGAAGTTGGAAGACAGTGGAAGAAGATCCCAGGACCAGGATCGAGGAGCATTAGCCAACTTTATCATTGTAAGGTATCATTGTGAAGTTAATAAAATGATTTCTTTTCCCGTCCCGCCATATGAGATTGTCATTATTGGAATATTGATTGTATGATTGATTAAATATCTAACCCGTTAGTTCATAGATCAAATGCACGTGAAGTTCTTTCTTTGTCTTTAGTGAATGCAGGTCAGCATTGGGAGGAGAGTTGCAGTCAAAGAACGACCAAGCGCAAAAAGGGATCGACATCAAACACGAAAAATAAGGTACGTCAACTTAATCTCTTGAGCCTTGTATTTACATATGAGTAATGGGGTTTGGGCATGGGATGATGGTAAAAAGTAAGAATCTTTAGGTCATTTCTGCATGCGTGATAAAACCCTTAGTGCTAGTTTGTAAGAGGGATTTCCCACCCACAACACTTCCCCTGTGCCAACAAATGGTTCCATTTCCGGGACTTGAAACTGTGATTGCTAGGAACTGAAGAAAAGAGAAAGATCTATGCATAGATTTGTTGTTGTAGTGTGCAATATTCTACTTAACTTGTGAAGCTCTATGCTAAGAAAGAAACCCGATCTGAAGAAAAGAGGTAAGATCTTAAAGCTTTGTGCTTTGGTAAAGATAAGATAAGTGGAATTTTTTTCTTCGAAAGTATGAATCTAAGTATGTTTGATAGATTTTTTCCTAGTTTGAAAAATAGCGCATAGTTAGAAGAAAGGGTTGATCTGAATAAATCCGATAGAAATAGAGAAAAATATGTTATTCCTATGAATAAAATGAATTTTTGGACTAATAAGTGGATGTAGGAACCTAGAAAGAATTTTGCAGATTGCAGGTCCAACACTATGATATCAGTTCGCAGTACATGAGAGGCTGGGGATGATTTAAAATAAAGAGAGGGTTGACATTGTGTTATAATTGTAGAAGATCGGGACATCTTGCTAAGCAATGCCCTGGTATATGTCCTATTTGTCTTTTTTGTAAAGCTATTGGTCATGAGGTTGAGGATTTCCCAAGAATGATTGATAAAGTTGAAAATATGAACATGAGACAAGAAAACTATAAAGAAGGTCAAGAGACTAAGGAAGTTGAAGTCATTAAGTTTATTGAGAACACCGCCCCTTTTCCACTTTTGTTAGGAAAGACTTGGATTGAGAAGGACCAGATCAGAAGGGAAGCAGAGGAGGAAGATACAAAACAGAAAAAGTAAGAGCTAAGGGATCTCATAGACATAAAACTAGAGCGACTAATAGAAGAACAAGAGGATAAGTCGAAGAAACAGAGGGAAATAGAATTAGCTATTGAAGTTGAAATAACACAAAAAGGTTTGAAGGAAATATCCATGCAAGAAAGAAAATCAATAGTGCGAAGCTGCTATGCTAAGAGAAAATAAGAATAAGAATGGAAAGAGGAATCCAAAGACTCATATCACAGGAAAGAAGGCAAGGAAGCTCAACAAGAAGAAAGCCAAGTTAGAAAAACTACATGAGGTTCTAGAGAAGACTTCGCAGGAGGAAAATCTACAGAACTTGAACCTTGCCAGAATAGCAGAACCACGCAGAATGGAACTTCACCATGACGAAGCTATATGACCATTGGAGGTGCCCCGACCGTTAGAATAAGGCACAAGAATGGATAGAAAAATCAATTATGAGAAAATGGACCGTTGAGACCATGCCATAACAGATTGATTCATATTGATTGAGGCATTCTTGCCCGTTGGAGGAATCCATTACGGTGCTTGCTTATTTAACCCGTCGGACGCTGCATCTAGACCACTTTTTTTCGCCCATGATTATCCTAGCTAACAGAGAATTGAGTGTATATCGCGCTTTAATTTCTATACCTCGCCATCCGTGTGATTACCTCGCTTGTCTGCTCACCTACCCGATTTATTTGGTTACAAGTGTGAATGTCGGACAAACATAGCGCGTTAGAAAAGTATGTGGAGGATATTCTCGTGGAACTCATGGATGAGAAAGTTATGTTTGTAGGAATATAGGCATCGTCGACTGGAGGATTTCAAGCATCCCCCTCAACTGGACATCATTCTAGCCGACCCGCTACTGATAAGAGAAGAAAACACCGTGATGATCTGGCTAACACGAAGCAGATCCCGTTGGTCTTGCCGGAGTACATACCGCCTTTGGCTGGCACGGTGAACCGCGACAGTATCCCATGCGAATTTGAATACACATTGATCATTGTATACGTCCCAAAGGGGATACACATAGTTGGACCCTAGTTAGGACATATCCCATCTCTAAAGAACAACAAATTTAACCTCGGAGACAGGAAGAACTAAGCGATGCTCGCACCACATTGGTATTTGATGAGGATGACTAGGAAGAAGCCCGTCATAGTGTCCCAGCCATGGATTAAGGAGCTCGCGTAGTCGACGATCCTGAATGTAATGAAGATCCCTCACTTCGAACGACATCAAGAGGTTAATGCTTGTGTTAAAATCCTCCTATAATTATACCACAGAGGATATTTGTGGCTCGACAGGCACATCACTGTGGATCTAACATTGATCCACCTCATCACAGGACTGAGCATGCAGGGACCGGACCCTCATCAGTTCTACCCAGGGAAGAGTTCTGATCGCTCCCTGGCACAATGCATAAAGGAATATTATGGTGATGTAGAAAAGGGAAAGTGAGGTTACAAGGTAGCCTCCATCCAGGATGGCGCATTGTGCCTATATTGTCAACTTATAGCTGGCAAGCTCGTCAGAAAGAACTGTCTGACACAGGTCACTGGATTTGTAGTATACCTCACAGGGAAGTGCGTAGAAGGAATGCAAATGAATTGGGTGAGTTACCTTGTCAATGAGTTGGAGAAGGACTGTCGTGAAACGTAGGACCAGGGATATGAGTTTCATTTTAGCTGGCTACTGGTATTGATCACATTTGTCGCTTGGCAAATTCCGAAAGGAGCAGCCTTCCCGAAGGTTGATCCATCCAAGCCATTGGCCAAGAGTGTCTCCACCTTGTGGTACATGAATGATATGGTGAAGCAGTGGAAATTGAACGCGGTGTTCCATGCCTACTACCAGTAGGTGAAGCATGCTAGTGAAGAATTTCTGTGAATGAAACCGAACACATTGCACCACTATACACCGCTAGTGAAGTTCCACGTAGATTGAAACTTTATTTATATCACTGCGTGAAGAGATGAAAGTAAGGAGGAGTTGTAATCCTATTATAAACTGATAGACAAGGATATGCAGGAGATCACCAAAGAATGGCCAACAAAGTTCCTTGTACCAGTTGACACTGCAGAACTCTCCGACCCCAACATCATAGAAGTCCATTGGTCACCCGGGTCGAGCATGATGGACAGACTAGTGCGAAGAAAAAGAAGAAAAATGAGGAAGTACAAAACATATAAAATAATGACGAGGACAACGTATCGGAGGAAAGTGGGCCTGAATCACCCTCAGGAGGAGGAGGAGACAAAGTGAACCAAGAAGGACGAGAAGAAGGAGACAAACAAGAAAAAGGCAAAGTTACTTCACCGAAGGATCCCCTTACATAGGCCGAAACATTGAAGAAGAGGAAGGTTTCTCTGTAGAAACCCTCATCAAGAAAGAAGACCTGTGCCAATAAACCCCAGTCGAATATTGTGATCACAGTGGACGATGTCGATCTCATCATCGCAACCATGGAAGATGTTTCAGAGGATATCTTTCAAAGACATGGAGTGAAGCAGGAGACGCTTACAGAAAGAATCGAGAAAGAGCTGAAAGATATAAAACAAGCCATCCATTCGAGCCACACAGTACCTACTGCGCCTTCTTCGTCGGAAAGTGTAGAATTGGGGGATGAGCCTGCCCAATTACAAAGGTTATAAGATGCAATAGAGGCTCAAATTTAGTGAGTCCAAGAAGAAAAGGAGTAGGCTACAGAATCCTTGAAGCAATAAAAGGAGGAGGTATTAGAGAAACTTTGAGTTGCACAGAAGGATAAATATGAACTTCAGGCGAAGTTTGAGGAGGACAATGCGCATATGCAGAAAGAAAAAGACCAGCTGCTCGCAGAGAAGTCTGCGATCAAAGAGCCAGTGACTAAATCACTTTTCTTTGTTTTGGGCTTGGCACAAGAGGAAGAAGAGCCAACTGAGATTCAATTGGGGAAGCTCGCTGAGGCCATTCAAAAGCTTCAAGCAAGAGTAATGGAGCTAGAGATCCAAGCAGTGCTGAGAAATCCATAAGAAGTGCGCGATGAAAGAGAAGAAATCACCAAGATGCAGTAGAAAGAATCAGGGCACTGGCCTCAGAGTGTAAGCAACTAAGTGATCAAGTGCTCAGACCTACGAATGCCTTGCAGAAGACCAGGAGCTGAGGAAACTGGAACAAAAATCTAGGAGGCGCAACAACATGCATCCACCGTGCAGGCGCAGATGAAGCTACTCACTGTGGTCGAGAAAATGAAGAGATCATAAGAACAACACGCATTCCAAAAAAAAATTGTTTCCATCTAGAGAAGATTCATGGAGGTGACACATAGACTACAGCTGGTGCAGGACGAAACATGCACAATTTTTTAAGAGATTGAAGGACAAGGCTCGCAGCTAGACCAATTGGTTGTGATGGTGGAACAACATCTGGAAGGGCCTGTTACAGAGCAATTGATTTAGGAGTTTGCTGAGAAGGAAGCTCTAGAGAAGCAACAAGTCGAGGTAGCTCGAGCTAAACTCGAGGCCTTTGAAGCAGTGTTTCCAAGATCTGAGTGACTCGGGACAAGGCACAGGTGAGTGTTGGGGGCTTGTTGGCCCTTGACCAAGTTTTGAGTGAACATTGGTCATGTTTGACCACTTTTGGGAATTCGACAGGCTGGTCGAAGATGGAGCGCCTAGGCGGAGCTGAGATCACGGGATCTCACTTATTTTGCGGGCTTGTAGACCTATTGTTTTGGACCGAGGGTTTTTGTAATGCGTTATGGTATGTCGGCCCATGGGTTTACCCATGGTTAAGAATTTTTGTAAATGTATAAATAAGTAGCCAAGTGATGTAAGAAGTAGATCTAGTTGGCTATGTGCACCATATGTTGTAAGTGCTTAGTGCAAGAGATTGTAAGTTTCTTTGTGTGAACAGACTGTGTAGGGTTTGGCTTTTTTCTACTGAGGAGTTGGCTCTGTGACTTGACCTAATTTTGGGAAGGTGGATCTAGTGCACTATGTGCATTTCACCTGTCCAGTGCGAAGCTTGGATCTGTGGCTTTGTGCACACGATCAGATGAATGTAAGAAGCTTGAAGACCAATAAAGAAGAAGAGAATAAGTTGGTGGGTGTAGCCCCACACTGGGGTGAACCACGTATATCCAGTGTTTTGATGTGCTTTGTGCGATGTGATTGGTATTATTTATTTTCTTAAGTACTGTTGTCATAATGTATGATGAATGAATATGATGTTGTAGATTAGTGCTTAATGGTGTGAATGAATGATAGATCTGAGCTAATTCTATGTGCTAAGTGATTGGAATTACTTGATCTTTCTTATTACTGCGTTGATATGTAATAAGGGTTTAACCTGTGATGTGAATGTAAAACTAATGCATATTGTTGTTTAAGTTCTATGTTAAGTTTTGTAATCACAGATCTGTGTCCCATCTTGGTTGTAGACACCCGAGTCCTACAACCCCCATGCCTCTACCTCGGGTGAGACTTCATCTGCTTCACAGGTGTTTCCGAAAGGGCCAGTAGTTAGGGTTTTGTTGGTGCACTGTTGAAGTGTTGAATCTTGGGTCTTCCACTGTGCCAACAACCACTGTGCACTGCACAACGCCAAATTTAAGTGTGCACACCCATGAGCCAATATTTTCCATGCATTTCCACTCTAGACCACACATAGCAAAATTTAAGTGCACACATGTGTGCGCCAATACTTTCTGCACATTACCACTTTGCACCACGCGACGCCAAATTTAAGTGCGCGCACCTGTGCGCTAATATTTTCCGTGCATTACCACTCAACACTGCACAACGCAAAATTTAAGTGTGCACACCCACGCGCAAATATTTTCCACACATCACAAGATTTTCACTGCACATCATGCATTTTTAGTGTACAAACCGACACACATTCATTTTTATGCACATCAATTCCTCGTGAATTCCGCTCCAGAAATTGGTGCTTTTGCATAAATTTTTCCCAATTTTCACCGTAGGCATTCTGCAACTATGAAATTTGTTCAATTTCACCCTGATAACACCAATTCAACCTCTGCAACTACAAATAGTTGTTGGTTGACATTCTTGGAACAATTGTTTCCCAAACTCAATTCACAAATTGAGATATTTAATCAACTAATCTCTCTCCATCTGTCATGGCTTCCCTATAACTTCAAATTTGACAAGTTCCATGTCTGAATTTGCTAGAATAGACTTTAAATTAAGAATATCTCACTTGGCCAAATTTCTCATTTTTCCCATGAATTTAACAACATAATTTGGGGCTTTTTCCCAATTCCACGCAATTACTTCTACTTTTTACCATGGATGCTCTGTAACTTGAAAATTTGCCACTTCGAAATCAATTCTTTGTGAAATTTCACTTCAAATCAACTTGCTCGGCCCATCTAGGCTCAGTTTTGAAAACTGGAGCTCCGATACCATATTGTAACATCCCCAGCATCCAATTGGGCTATGTCACGTAAAGATTTTTGAGCTGTATGAAAATTAAAACATATATACATAGAAACTCTTGCAGAACTTTATATATAAAACTTAAAACAGAAAAATGCATTTTGTAGATGCACAGATTCATATGGAAATAATAGTAAACATATACATGCAACATAGACAGGAAATACCCATAAATCTAAAGACAGGTATAAACCACACACAGGAAAAACCCATAAAAATAAACACATAAATAATAATGCAGCATGTAATTTAACAAAAAAATGATACTTATCTTGGTAAGAATATCACCAACCTTGTGCATACCTTCCATGAACCTCCCAGCCTTAGACCACATAGCTCATCACTCTCAGCAGTGGGTCACCCCCAAGCAGGTACTAAAATCCACCCGAGTAAAGGGATTCCTAACCAGGCTGATGTATCTCAAAAGATAGGAAAGACTTCATCACAGGTGCCAACTCAAACTAATAACCTACAATCCCTCATTCCCCACATGCCTATCTCACCCTAGGATGTGTTCTCCTTCTTTGCTCAACAGTCCTTCGACTGCCCCACTTCCTTTTCGGGGCTTCAACAACAGGACAAACACTAAGTCTCAGATCCCTGTAGCTGCAGTTTGGCATCTTAGGGAAATCAATTCCCAACAATTCTCTCTCCTAGAGAGAATTTCTCATGAACCTAAAAACCTGCCTGTTCTGTATCCCACAGGCCTGACAACCCGCTTCTTCAGTCCAGCTCCCAAGCTAACTAGGTACAGATACAGGTATAGGTACGGGTATAGGTACTTGTACAGTGATAGTAACAAAAAGGTACGGTGGACATTTGAATGAGTCTCTGAATGATGATGGAATGAATGAATGAATTAATGGAAAAATGAACTAATTCCAAGCTATATGTATGCATCTCCCCAACTTGACACTTGTCATGTTGAGAACTACTTTGTCCCACTTGTCCCCATCCTTAGAACTTAGGATAAAATAATTATCCATACTTTATACTTTAAGGAATATTAATACGATATTCCTTTTTGGATTAAGATCCCTAGCTTAGCTTCTTATCCTTAACTTTTATCCCCCCTTTCCCTAACTAATGGAGTTTAGTCTCCCATACCATATTATCGTGGTTAGTCTACACACAACGATGTATTATATTAATGATAAGACATATACAAAAATAGGTTCATTGGCCTTTAACATCTAGGCTCTCCAACCTAATTCAACTCATAAGTCTCCTAGCTTATAATAACTATCTCAACAGCCTATAAAACACAACATATACACAAAAGGCTCTCTGGCCTCAAAATCAAGCACACTTAAGTTTGTTGTGTGTGGCATCCTGGAATGTGCGCACTTCATCATTTTAGTGCGCAGTACATGTGCACACTATACCATGGAAGGTGCATGCAAAATGATATAAAACATCTCACCAGCTTAAGTACATTTGTATTTACAATTTGGGGTTCATCCTAGGGTTATTACAACACCCTTGCATTGATTTCAAGTTTGCCACACTTTATGAAAAACACTTTTCCATGGTGTGTTGGAGCTCAACCAACCTCTTCACCATATAGATTTTTCATTCTCTTTCATTATTACAACAGGATTGTGCTTCCTTCTACAAACTGATCATGTCCTCAATTTAACATATTATAATATGAAACCTAAGTTTCATATGGTTGCATCTAAACACTTCTTTCCTTACTAGTAGCCAGTGGTTCCAATACTCATGGACACCCACTTCCTTTCTTCAACACCTTTACAATTTAGGTAGAGTATTGGAATGTCCTCCTTCCTTAATGGGAAGTCTATTGTTTGCCCTCTTATGAAAGCATGCATTTCCTCAATTCATCCAATTCAATGTGTTGCCTATGAGCACTTTTGTTTCCAATCAATGTTGATTGGTCAATGTACCCATGACACTATTGATTCATGAGTTTTCTTGAAAGGATTCTTAATCATACTTGACTGGCATAGATTTCCTCTCTCTATTATTTAGATTCTTCTTTCCTGAATATTACTCTGCTTGGGTAACAATGGCATACAACAACCACTCAAAATTATTTTCATATCATTAAGATAATAAAAACATTTTAGAAGGGATTCTTACCCAATCCTCTTTAATTATCATGTCACATGGGAATGAGGTTTTTATACTTGGTCTGGCTTCCAACACCATTTGTGATATTCCCTCATCAGTGGTGTTTCGTGGGAATTCCTAAGGTCCCTTCATCTATCTTTCAATAATATCCCTTGTGTATTTATCCTCTTCCCGAGGTTGCAACCATTGGAAGTTTTCCTTTTACAACAAGTCCAATATCTTTCTTGCACTTAACATGCATCATCAAAGTCATAAACATGTTAGTTGTCATGTTAAATAAAATGCACATACATAGAATCTAAATCAGCCAAGATTATCAAATATGTCTTAGCATATCTACATGTGCTTCATCACATTACTCCTCAAGTTGCTCACTAGTGCAACCATGAAACTAATTCAGTGGTTGGGTATCCTACACCCATCAACATATTAGTTTCTCATCCTGGAGAAACATAATAAACAACAATAAAAGGAGTTAAGGGACTCTTCCCTTTTCCCTACACGATATAGACTTTTAAGCTTAACTGAACTATTTTGAAGGCCTCACTTCCTTTACGCATTCATGGCTTTAACCAATTTTATACTTGTTTTTTCATTTTCCTTTCACCAATTGTACTTGTTTCCATTGTTGTTCTTTTAAAGCTTTCAACTCTATGAAGAAATTCGGATTTTTAAAGTGAGAAAAGTATTCCTCCTTTTCTCTTTATTTTCTTCTGCAATATACTCCCTGTTGGGATCTTCTTGCTCTTTTCCTGGAACAATTTTGGTTAGGTTCACCTTAACCTTCTTGGATAAATCAACATGCTATAACACCAATATTTTTGTTCACAATGAATTATGAGCCTATGCATTCTGCACATTACCATTTAGTCATTAGAATGATCAATGCTGATTTGTTAGTTTTCCATTCATGCATTATGTTCTATAATGTAATTCATGATTCTTATATAGATAGGCTTGCATCCCACTACCCAATTCTCAACAATCATTAAGGTTGTGACTTTATTCTCTTGACATAGTCTTTACACAATTCCTCCAAAGGGGACTTCATCAACATGCAACTTCCTTATTTCATATCCATCACTATATAATATGAACTAAACCCCAATTCAACCTCAACTTTGCCATTTTATATTCTTAACCCATATTTCATACGAAATTATCATCACGCGTTTCAATTATGCATTCATATTGTGCATTCACATATGCACAATTTTTCCGTTAATTTTCATTCACACTGTGCTTTAATCACATTCTTTAGCATGCGGTGTGTGTCTACCATAGGCACACTTTATAGTTTCATTTACATATTTATTTAAAATCAATTTGTTTTTTATTGTTCATAGTCATTTACATGCAATATTTAAAAGAAAAATCATGTTGTCTTTTATCATGGCAACAAAGCATCCCTCCTCATTTATTATTTCATCAATTTATACTATCTTTTCCTAAGGATATGGCACACATCCCCCTCAATATATTATTCAAAACAAAATAGATATGACTATTCTAAATAGACTTAGCCATGCATTGATGGTATTTATTATATCCTGGAAAGTGCAATTCTCACCTACATTTCACGTATTTAGGTAGTTACATCATTCGTTTAGTATACATATACTCATACATCATACATGTGCATCACTTGCACATTTAATTTCATTCATTCATATCTATTTGGTTTTAATACCAGTCTTCATGCCAAGAAACCTTATAATGCATTCAATCCTTGCACTCATGCATATACAAACACAAATAAATATTCAACATGCAAGTTCACCGCTTGCACCTTTTTCCATGTCATTCACACATGTGGAAATTTCAACTTCCATATCCTTCCTCCCAGATTTCTTACAAGCATCCTTATGAAAAGTCTCATAGGAATACTCAACACTATGCTTCCCTCTTTCTTGATATCTTGCAATCATTCACATGGCAAGTCTCGTAGACATATCCATAATTGTGTTTCCCTTACTACATGAAAACAACCATCAAGAAATGACTCTTTCCCTAACTTCTATAAAAGTATTCCACAAACCAAAATTACAATATGGGAAATTTCAACATTACCCAAGGCAACATACAACCAATATAGCTTCTCTTCATGCCTCAAACTATTCTTGGTCGACATACATTTTTATCAAGGGAATCCTTTTCTACATTCCTCTCATTGCTACTTGAGAATTCTAATCCATACCTATATGGCTACCATACACCTATGGATGTCAACCTGACCCATTGGTCATATATAAGTGCCCCAACACTTCCTTTACCATATTTGAGATCAAAATTTCATTAACCATTCTACCTTATCTTCATAAAGTAGTATGCAATAAATATTATCAGTACTTTACTTATGTTGCTATAATCACATCATTACTAAACCTATGATCTATGACTTCAACATATTTTACATCCAATAATAGACTATAATAAGTCTATATGCATGATCAATCTTTGTCATATGCATTCCAACATACCCTCGTGCACCAAGTATTTCACTTATGCCTACAGTGCAGATACATTCTGCTTGTTTACCTCTTGCATAGACACACCCTTAAGTTAATAGGGATATACACTTAGCACAACCAAGAGATCATGATCTTGCTCATGTCACTTTACTTCTTTCATGAAGGTTATTCTCAGTCTATAGGGTTCCTTTTTTACTTTGAAAAAAGGGGATTATCCAGTAGCATGTTTTCAATTATTTACATCCAAGTCTTGCTATTAGCGTCTATCAACATAATCCCACTCCTGTAGGAGTGGCTATCATTTTCTGAAATCAATGTTATGATTCTTCTGCTGCAATCCAACATGATTCAATTTTTGTTGAGTGAATTCCCAACAAAATTGCAATCTAAAATCCTTCTCCTCAATGCTATTATACGGATAATCACCTTGTGGTAGTAAACACTTTCAACAGGCTCATCCTAGCCTTGGTAAACTAGTCTGACGATTGTTCTCCAACCCATCTAGGCCTAGTGTTTGAATCTTTCTCTGATAGATAGGGTAGGGTAGGGTTCCTTGCCTCTTAAATTTTTCTAAGAAAATTCATTTGACTCTTTCATGAGCCCAAGCAGGCCAAGTGTTGTTGCCTACTATGATACCACTATGTGACAAAGCCAACCCCCTAAGTTCCTTTTAAGGGATGGGGTATTAATTTTTTTTTTCTTTATAAACTATCTTACTTCCTCCCTTTCAAAACTCCATTGTCTTCTGCTCGTCAAGATATTTTTAATGATAGTAACTTCTCCCAAAGCCGATCTCTTGAATATAAGTTGTGACCTTCCTAAGTTCTCATGTTTACAAAGACAACATCTCTCTTACTGCCACATGGCATCCAAGTGACATCTCATTGTCCTCTCCAACTAATATGGAGACACCCTGATCTCACGTGCAACATTATGTTTTTACAACCTTATACATTTGAACTAAAGTACCCATAACTCTTTGGAGTCATACTCTGTATTCTTTGGATATTGCATTCCAAACGTCTCGAGGTCAACTCCTAAAACAATAAACTTAAACAAAGGTTTTTGAGATTGTGCATTGATTTATTATGTGCATTAATTATTATTTCAACTCGGGATTGAAAAATGCGCATTCCTCTCAGCACTTCGATCACCAATCAAAGAGGATAGGCTTTAATATTATGATACATATTTAACTTTATGAGATATATGCCATCACATTAAGAAATCCTCTGAGTCAGGTTGTGTGTGCTCGCCTCGTTACTCCAATGACCAATCATGAGAAGGCAAGGCTAATTATTGTATTATTTTTAAACTTCATAGCAATCATGCAATCACTATGACAAATTCAGACCTTGATCAAATGCTCCCTTCCCCTCACTCTGAATGGTTGACTCCGAATGAAATTCACTCTTAAAACATATGCACTCCCTTCATTACTTCGATCGCCAATCATGAAAGAGTAACATTTAATATTATAAAAATAAGTGGGACCTTGTAATGCCCAGGTTATCGCTCCAAGAGGTTCAGACTTCGTACACACGTGTCATTCCTTTTACACCAAATGATCAATGTCGAAGCCCAATCACGAGCGGGCATAAATTATTGTTTTAATATTGTATTGTTTTGACTCCATTGGCCATTTCACTATGAACCTTGGCTCTCTTCTTTGTTTTCCGATGGAATGGAAATTTTATTAATAATAAATATATATTTATAAACATATTTCAGCGTTGAGAAAATAAGAGGATTTATAAACTCAAGGTATTTGAATGTTGATAAATGGAAATACCCTATTAATAAAATTTCTTAAATATCATTGAACTACATGTGCAAATCATATATTTGATAAATAGGGAAAAATCTTAGCACAATTAGAAAATTTTATGCACATGGGGAAGGATTTCAAACCTCCATCACTCACGCACGAGGAACATAATTTCTAGTTTGTAAATACAATAGTTTACAACCTTATGATTCAAATATTAGGGTATTTATATGGTAAATTAGGAATTTTACTAGTACTTACCAATATTTACCATTTGCTGAAGTTTTCCCAGAAAACATAGGATTTTCACATTTTCATTTATAAATTTATGTTATTTATTTTCCTACTTTTTTTTATAGAAAACATAGATAAATATTCAGCATGCAAGTTCACCACTTACACCTTTTTCCATGTCATTCACACATGTTGACATTTAAACTTCCATATCCTTCCTCCTAGATATATTACAACCATCCTTATGACAAGTCTCATAGGAATACTCAACACTATCCATAATTATGTTTCTCTTTATACATGAAAAGAACCATCAAGAAAACACTCTTTCCCCAAATTCTATAAAAGTATTCCACAACCCATAATTACAATCTAGGAAATTTCAAGAGTGACTGAGGAGACAAACAACCAATCTAGATTCTCTTCATCCCTCAAACCATTCTTGGTCAAGAGACCTTTTTATCAAGGGAATACTATTCTAGATTCCTCTCACTGCTACTTGAGCATACTAAGCCATATATATATGGCTATCATCCACCTCTGGATGTCAACCTAACCCTTTGATCATTTAGAAGTTCCCCAACACTTCGTTTAGCATATTCAGGATCAACATTTTATTAACCATTATACCTTATCTTCATAAAGTAGTATGAAATCGATATTACCAGTAAAACATTTTCAGAAAAATTAGATAAATATTCAGCATGCAAGTTCACCTCTTACACCTTTTTCCATGTCATTCACAAATGTAGACATTTCAATTTCCATATCCTTCCTCCCAAAGATCTTACAACCATCCTTATGGAAAGTATCACATGAATACCCAACATTGTGTTTCCCTCTTTGTTGAGAGATTCCAGTCATTGATCCAGGTGAATATTGGTGGCCACCCACCTATTCCTACTGGCTCCTCTTGTCTGTTTTTAGTTCATCACGTTCTTCTGTACTTATTTGTAATTGTGGTTTCTACACTTCTGGGGCTGTCTGAATCCCTACACAAATTCTAGGTGGATATTGGTCGCCTCTCACCTAATCCAACTGGATTATTTTGTATGTTTTCATGTCAGCACATCTTGTTGTACTTCGAGGGCCGTTTTGGATCCCTAAACAATTTTTTTTTGGCTCGCCACAGTCAAAATGTAGACGAAGTCAAAGATTGACGAAACAATGTGTATCTCCCTGAAATAACTTTCCAACGGGCTATCACGTGCCTAAAACAGAGTTCATATGAAAAAGTTATGACCACAGGAAATTGAGGTACCAACTTACCCATAGGGGCCCACATGACTTTTGGCGTTTCACCTTCCAGGGTTAGTTTTTTGGATGTCTAGGGTTTTGGAATTCATGAGTAATATCTAAAAGGCCTCTGGAGCCTCATTGTAATCATTCTTCTCAGACAAATGTGCATAGCAGCCACATCTCTTCTCATAAATAACTACCACCATTCGAGCAAGTGTTTTAGTTTTACATTTTTACAGTTTCATCCTATTTCATTTATTCAATAGAATATATTGTTCACTAGATATCTATGTTGTTCTCCATATCTCTATGTTTATTGTATTCAGTCTGTTAATCAGTTTGTTTTGCTCCTAAATACATATCAGTGGTATCATAGTGATCTACTCTTCATTTATTTTTCTTCGTGCATGTCCTCGACAAGATCTGGGTATAAGAAGGTGGGACTCGAACCAATTGATCCATTTCAAGATCGATCACATCGAGCTCAACAAAAACCCATGGGAGATGAAAATAAAGATGATGGACCAGGAGATCCTTTTGAAATGTTGCTCAAGGAATCCCTTGCGTGACAAAGGAACGAAATGATGGAAAACTTTGCGCAAATCCTTCGGTGGCTGCCCATAAGAGAAGCATCTTCATCAAGTGGCCATGCAACCCCCTTCAAGGTACATGTAAATTTTGATATTCCATTATTTGAAGGATTTATAGATGTAGATGCTGTAGATAAATGGTTGAGTCTTCTCAAAGGGTATTTTTTGGTCCACAATTTTTTCGATAGGGAAAATATTACTTTTTCACTCTTCAAGGTCATCCCCCATGTTAAGGACTGGTGGGACACTTACTCTGAGAAAAGGACCATAGAGGAATCTGAAATATTTGTGGTTTCCTTCCGAGATTCCATTAAATAACAATACTTCCATGTTGGAAGATACGAGGACCAATACACCAGATGGACCACCCTACGTAAAGAAAGGGACCAGACAGTACCATATTTCACCAATATTTTTCACACACTACGAACCAAACTAGGTATCAAAGACTCTGAGAGACATCTGGTGCTCAAATATCGTGGTTTTTTGCATAGATACATCCAAACAGAAATGGATTTTCTAGACATCACCTCATTGGGTACAAATTATAGATACATTGTCAAGATCGAGCATAAATTTAAGGAAAAGAGGTGAGAGTTTGGATCTGCAAACTCCTCACAGTTGAAGTAGGGCAAAGGCGGCCCCAACCCACACAACAAGGGACATAGCAGAGATGGCCATTCTTAGGACAACCAGTCCAAGCTGCAACACAAGAAGGGCAATGAGAAGACGAAGAAGGACATGGGAAAATGGTGTGAGTACCATAAAATCCCTTGGCACAACAATGAAGAATGTCTTTCCAAGAAGTCACTCGTGGCCGAGCTGAAATATTTTGAGTCAGAGGTCAATTCTAATTACGAATCAAATCCCAAAGGAGGGAAGTGGATCATCGATGTTGAATCCAGTTCCATTGTCGCTACCACCAAAGTCCAACCAAGTGAACCAAAAGAATGAGAGGAAGGGGAATGCCTGTTTCACTCATAGATGTGGGTAAAGCGGGCTCCGCTTCATTTCATTGTCGATAGAGGCAGTCAAAAGAACCTGATTTCAACAGAGGTTGTGAAGTGTCTAGAATTTCCAACGACATCACACCCACAACCCTACACCATCGGTTGTTTTTACCAAGGAAGAGATCTCTGTGCCACCCAATAGTGTCGTCTTCCCTATGACATCAAGCCTTTCAAATATGAGGTATTATGTGATATTGCTCCCCTTGAAGTTTGTGATGTTCTTTTAGGACAACCATATTTGTGGAAGCGTCATGCTATGTATGAGTCTAGACCCCACAGTGTTATTATTACTTTGGGTAGACAATTGTATAGGATACCAGAGTTAGCGTCGCCTACTACTATTTCTTTAATCTATGCTAAGAAATGCAGTAAGGTCATTTCATAGACCAGGAAGTTCATCTTTTTTGTGATCCATGCTTACAATAATCATAAGGTTGCCACCACATCCGTGGCCTCTACACAGAGCCTCTCTTTGCAAAAGAAGCAAGTGGATGGGATTGTGGAAGAATATAGAGACATCTTCTCCTCACCCACAAGGGTACCTATGTGCTTCTAATTCAAGCATCAAATTGATTTGACTCCCGGTGCACCTCTACCTAATGGACCAATCTATCATCACTCGCTGATGGAAAATGAAAAAATCAAGCATCAGATCTAGGATCTTCTTCAAAAGAGGCACATCAAACCCATCTCCTCCCCTTGCGGAAGCCTGATTGTACTGGTGTAGAATAAGGATGGGACTTGGCAAATCTACATTAATTATAGAGCCTTAATCAGAATCACAGTCAGGAACCGATACCCAATTCCCAGGATTGATGACCTTCTTGACCAACTCAAGGGGGAAAAGTTCTTCAACAATATTGACCTAAAGTCTGGCTACCACCAGGTTCCCATTGAACCAAATGATGTATGGAAGAAAATCTTTAAGTCTAAAGAAGGTCTCTTCGAATGGCTGGTCATGCCCTTTGGTTTAAAAAATGCACCATCCACTTTCATGAGGTTGATGGATGATGTATTGAGACCCTTCACCAACTATTTTGTGTTGGTATATTCAGATGACATCCTCATCTTCAACAAAATGTGGGAGGAGCACATGCGACATATTCAACATGTTTTGAGCACTCTACGACAACACAAACTATATGCCAACTTGGAAAAATGCTCTTTTGGCATGAACAGGGTCCAATACTTGGGCTACATTGTTGATGAGCATGGGGTACATGTTGACCCAACTAAGATCCAAGTCATCTGCGACTGACTAGCCACGAACACACTAACCGAGCTTCGAAGCTTCTTGGGACTGTCCAACTTCTACTGACGGTTCATTTTAGTATTATCCCATATTGCATGGGCCCTCAGCTAGGTGACCAAGGGCGGTGGCAGGAAAATTTTGTGTGCGGGAAGGAACAACAATAAGCATTTGATAATCAGAAGCATCACTTGTGCTCAGCTCTAGTACTCTCCTTTCCTGATATGAAACAACTGTTTGATATTGAGACTGCTGCATTTGACTATGTTGTAGGCACATTTCTCACTCAACACGGTCATCCGGTGTCATACCATAGTGAGACACTCTCAGATACTGTCCGAAAATACCCCACCTATGAAAAAGAGATGTATTATGTCATACAAGCTTATCGTCAATGGAAACATTACATTCTGTGAAAGGACACGATCATCCACACTAATCACAAGCCTCTGCAGTTCATACAGACACAAGGGAAATTGCAGAATGATTTCCATCAGAAGTGGTCCACCTACCTACAACAGTTCCATCTCAACATCAATTATAAGACATGGATCTCAAATCATGTCATTTACTACCTCATTCGACCTCCCCTAGCTTCCCTCACCACTGTGCTCCATTCCCATGGACATGAGGCATCTGAGTGGCCCCAAATTTATCAGCAAGATCCAAACGTTTACACCACCTTTCAGCTCTTGGGTATAGGCGCAATTGTCACCAATTTCACATTCAGGAAGAACTATTATTCTATATGGTCCATCTCTTTGTTCCTACAAGTGAGCGTGCAAATCTGATTTGGGAATCCCACTACAGTCGGATGGAAAAACATTTTGGCGTGGAGAAAACTGTGGCCGTTCTTCAAAAACATTTTTATTGGCCAAAACTCTGAAAGGAAACCAACACGTATATCATATCTTGCACTACATGTGACATTTACAAGCCAAACATCAAGAAGCAAGGCTTATACACCCCTCTTCCTACTCCCAAGAGGCCTTGGGAATCCATCTCAATGGATTACATGTCTGTTTTTCTGTCCACCAAGCAAGGAAATGACTGTGTATTTGTGGTCATTTATCGGTTTTCAAAGATGACCATCCTCATAGCCTACAAGAAGAATAACATAGTGGCAAATACTGCCAAGCTCTTCTTTGAACGAGTCTGGTTCCATTTTGGGATACCACAAACCATCATCTCCGACTAAGACAACAAGTTCCTCAACATATTTTGGTCGAGTCTCTGGTCATTGTTGGACACCAAGCTCACTAAATCCACTTCTTTCCACCCCCAAACAGACGACCAAACATAGGTCGTCAGTTTAATGATTTTGCACATCCTGCGCATGTACAACTCTAAGCATCCACGTACATAGGATGAGAGTCTCCCCTATGTTCAAAACAATTACAACAGGGATATCCATAGCTCCACCGACCATAGCCCATTTTAGGTGGGGTTGGGATTCCAACCCTTGGGTCCCAATGATGTTGCACTGCCTCTTTCTAATGCTAAGTACAAGCAACGCCATGATCAACATAGGGTACCACACCAATTTCAGGTTGGAGACAAAGTCTAGTTACATTTGCAGAAGGAGCGTCTGACATGGCCCCATCAGAATCTACCCCCACTTCGCTATGGGCCTTACACTATCACCAAGGCTGTGGGTAGCAATGCTTTTGAGTTCAACACTCCACCCTTCCTTGGCTTGCACCCAGTGTTCTATGTGGATCTCCTTCGACCATATTTTCCACCATTATTGGACACCTGAGAGATCACATAACAAATGACACCAACAGAGATCAACCCTGAATGCATGGAACAATCATCCACTAATCAGATACTAGAAACAAAGGTGAAGGGAACTTTCCAACAGAGGATCCAACTTTATCGTGTTGTCAAGGTAGGGTAACTCCTCCACTACGACAAGTGGCTCACCTGGGGTCAAGTCCAATGGAAATTTCCTCACCTGATGGAGGAACTCAATGCAATGGAGACCATTACTTCCTAAGGGGGGAGGATTGATCCAGGTGGATTTTGGTGGCCACCCACCTATTCCAACTAGCTCCTCTTGTCTGTTTTTAGTTCATCACGTTCTTTTGTACTTCTTTGTAATTCTGGGTTCTACACTTCTGGGAATTTCTGAATCCCTACACATCTTCCAGGTGGATACTAGTGGCCTCTCATATAATCCAACTGGATTATTTTGTATGATTTCATGTCATCACATCTTGTTGTACTTCCAGGGTTGTTTTGGAGCCCTGAACAGTTTTATTTTGGCTCGCCACAATCAAACTATAGATGAAGTTAGATTTTGATGACATAATTTGTATCTCTCTGAAACACCTTTCCAACGGGATATCATACACCTAAAATGAAGGTTGTATGCAAAAGTTACGACCCCAGGAAGTTGAGGTACCAACTTACCCATAAAGGGCCCACATGACTTTTGGCGTTTCACCTTCTAGGGTTAGGTTTTTGGATGTTTAGGGTTTTGGCATTCATGAGTAATATAAAAAATTCCTCTGGAGCCTCATTGTAATCATTCTGCTCAGACAGATGCGCGTAGCATCCAAATCTCTTCTTAGAGATAGCTACCACCATTCGAGCAAGTGTTTCAGTTCTACAGTTTCATCCTATTTCATTTATTCAATATAAGATATTGTTCATTGTATATCTGTGTTGTTCTTCATATCTCTGTGTTTATTGTATTCAGTCTGTTAATCAATTCATTCCTCTCCTAAATCCGGATCAGTCATTCACATGGAAAGTATCGAAGACATATCCATAATTATGTTTCCCTTTCTACATGACAACAACCATCAATTAAACTCTCTTTCCCCAATTTCTATAAAAGTATTCCACAACCCAGAATTACAATCTAGGAAATTTCAACAATGCCTAAGGCAACAAACAACCAAACTAGATTCTCTTCATGCCTCAAACCATTCTTAGTCAACATACCTTTTTATCAAGGAAATACTGTTCTATATTCCTCTCACTGCTACTTGAGTATAATAATCCATACCTATATGGCTACCATCCACCTTTGGATGTCAACTTGGCCCTTTGGTCATCTAGAAGTGCCCCAACACTTCCTTTACCATATTTGGGATTAACATTTCATTAACTATTATACGTTATCTTCATAAGGTAGTATGCAACCAATATTATCATTACTTTTCTTATGCTTCTATAATTAGATCATTACTAACCCTATGATCTATGACATCACCATATTTTACATCCAATAATAGACTATAATCAATCTATATGCATGAACAATCTTTTCCATATGCATTCCAGAATACCCTCGTGCACCAAGCATTTCACTTATGCCTACAGTGAAGATACATTCCACTTTCTTACCTCTAGCATAGACACACCCTTAATTTAATAGGGATATACACTCAGCACAACCATGAGCTCCCGATCTTGCTCATGTCACTTTACTTCTTTCATGAAGGTTATTCTCAATCCACAAGGTTCTTTTTTACTTTGCAAAAAGGGGATTATCCTAGTAGCAGGTTTTCAGTTATTTTCATCCAAGTCTTGCTATTAGTGCCGATCAACATAATCCCACTCTTGTAAAATTACCTATAATTCTCCCTAAGAAATGTTATGATTCTTCTACTGCAATCCAACATGATTTAATTTTTGTTGAGTAAATTCCCAACAAAATTTCAATCTGAAATATTTCTCCTCAAGGAACTTATGCGGATAATATCCTTATTATAGTAAACACTTTCAACATGATCATCTTATCCTTGGTAAAATAGTCTCATGACTGTTCTACGACCCATATAGGCCTAATGTTTGAATCTTTCTCTAATATATAGGGTAGGGTAGGGTGCCCTCCCCCTTAAAGTTTTCTAAGAAAATTTATTCGACTCTTTCATGAACCCAAGTAGGCCAAGTGTTTTTTCCTACTCTGATACGACTCTATAACATACCCAACCCCCTAAGTTACTTTTAAGGGATGAGGTATTAAATTTTTTCTTTTTCTAAACTATCTTACTTTCTTCCTTTCACAGCTCCATCATATTTTGCTCATCAAGATATTTCCAATGACAATAACTCTTCCCAAATTAGAGCTCTGGATTAAAAGTTGTGACGTTCCCAAGTTCTCAAGTTTACATAGGCAACATTTCTCTTACTTCCATGTGGAATACATGTGACATATCATTGTATGCTCCAACTAATGTAGCGACACCCTGTATCTGACATGGAACTAGACTAGCCTGTCACGATGGAACTCTAGTCCACATAGGCCTACAACCATCATTGCTCAGTCCTTCTCCCTATGCACTCTATGCTTACCTCCGACGAATATGGTATCGAGGAATATTCTCTCTTGATTCCATCCATTCATAGTTTGAGAAGTTCACACAGTCTTACTATACAAAACCCAAGGTATCGAGGGATATTCCTTTCTCCTCGATGGATGGTCTTGATGCACTCGAGATCTCCCAATTGATGCTTAATATCCATTCGGTGCCTAAGGTTTACCTGTCCTGCTGGATCCCACTCAACTCATCAATCGTTCAAGGGACGACATCCATTGTTCTAAGGGCATCCTAGTTACCTTGTTGGAAAGCCACATCGTCAATGTCATAAATACTCTATCTCTTGATGTGACGTGTGGCTCAGTATCCACTCGACACATGGAGCCATCACAACTCACCATGTCACCATAGGGTGCATAGACTGGCTCAACGAGAGCTTGGCATTTGTCCATTTCCCCATAAACAAATTAATATAATTAATTAATACCTTCCTAAAATACTGATCCTCGGTATTTATTTATTAAATCCTCATTAGGGATAATTAATATTCACTAAGTATTTACCCCGATAAACACATTTTTACTTTACTTAATAATTCACTTAAGTGTCATTTTGTAATGATTATCTTATAAGAAAAATAATTATATTGTAACATAATTTGTATTATGTTCTAATATGGTTAATTAGGTTGTAATATACTTAAGCTTATAATCCTTCATTAATGCATATAATTCACTGCCCCTTCGGCACACAACTCCATACCGAATTTCACACGAGTCAATATATATATATATATTCTTACTGCCAGGTGGAATCCATGTGACATCTCATTGTCTACTCCAACTAATGTGGTGACACCCTATATCTGCCGTGGTACTAGACTAGCCTGCCATAGTGGAACTCGAGTCCACATAGGCTTACAACCATCATTGCTTAGTCCTTCTCCCTATGCATTCTACGCTTATCTCCGAAGAATATTGTATCAAGGAATATTCACTCTCGATTCCATCCATTCAGAGTTTGAGCAATTCACTCAGTCTCACTATCCAAAACCCAAGGTATTAAGGAATATTCCTTTATCCTCGATGGATGGTCTTGATGCACTCAAGATCTCTCGATTGATGGTTAATATCCATTCAGTGCCTAAGGTTTACCTGTCCTACTAGACCCCACTCAACTCGTCAATTGTCAAAGGCCAACATACATTGTTCTAAGGGCGTCCTAGTTGCCTTGCTGGCAAGCCTCATCATCCATGTCGTCAATACTCTGTCTCTTGATGTGACATGTGGCTCAGTATCCACTCGACACATGGACCCATCACAACTCACCATGCCACCATAGGGTTCATAGGCTCGCTCAACCAGAGCTTGAAATTTGTCCATTTCCCCATAAACTAATTAGTATACTTAATTAAAATCTTCCTAAAATACCAATCCTCGATATTTATTTATTAAATCCTCATTAGGGATAATTAATATTCACTAAGTATTTACCACCGTAAACACATTTTTACTTAACTTAATAATTCACTTAAGTGTCATTTTGTAATGATTATATTATAAGAAAATGAATTATATTATAACATAATTTGTATTATGTTCTAATATAATTAATTAGGTTGTAATATACTTGAGCTTATAATCCCTGATTAATGCATATAATTCACTGTCACTTCGG
>SNQJ01S0015216.1:134555-159387 GCA_010110895.2 Picea sitchensis
GCAATTATTTGAAGTGAAAGGTTAACATAAGGCGGGGTATTACAATTTGATACTTATGGAATAAGAGAGATGTATTGAAAAAAAAAATAAGATGTAGCAATTAATGAAAATTTTGATTGGCATTGGAAGGATTATCAAACACAAGTAGATCTAATTCCAAGTGTGAAGAGTCAGTGGTGGAGAAGTTAGTAAGGTTCTAGCTAAGGATGATTTTAAGGATGGAAATTTATTTTAAAATGTAGAAACCTTGGCGAATCTTACAAATTCTTCATATGCCAACTATAAATGATTGGAGATATTTTTGTAAAAATATTCAAATTTCTAAGGATTTAATATAGATTTTATAAAATTTTGGTGATTTTTAAGGTAAAATAATTTTATCCTATAGAATTTGGGCGAATCATTTTTAAAATAATGAATCTCTTTTTTGGAAAAACCATGGAAAATTAGCCCATGAACGAAATTTAGCCCCTAAAATCATCCCTAGTTCTAGCCTCTATGAGTATTGAAGGCTCAATGTTCTGTAATATCATGGGTGGAAGTATGGTGAAAGGTACATAGTTTAGTGTTGTAGGTGGTAAAAAAGGAAGTGTTAGGTGCAGGGAGAAAATCAAAATGTAATGTTCCCAACTAGGTTAGGAGGGAATTATATATATATTTTGCCCAAAATTTGTTGTTTCTTCTTTTATGAATGTGTTGTTAACTTTTCATAGACAGTTTTCTCAATGAGGAATATTGTCAAACATATAGCATACATTCATTACACAAAAATGGAGCAGATAATCATGGCATCTTATTATGGACAAAAACTCTCAAAATCAATACAATGATGTCTAATGGTTGTAATAACAGCTGTAGAATACTGCTAAGTACACAAATCTAATGGCTTCCAGGAAACTACATAATATACTACATAAACACACAAGAAAACCTGGAATGATGCCAACCTATAGTGTCCACTGATCCAAGACTCACCAAGCCTTACTCTACTATGCTCTAGCAACGTCGATCTGTAGTCAACCCATTCCCGAGCTCCCACAAACTCGGTTTGATAGATGGCTGCAAACCCCAATTCTCAATGGTCCTTGCGGGATGACTATGGGGCCTCGTGTAACAACCCATGCTCAACCCGCGGCCATGTCTCCTTTCGCAAATGCAAGAAAGCCTCTTGGCACCTACGGAGTTGAAGCTCGACCTATTCCTGAAAATCACCACAAACCCCCTGCGCAAGACAATATGCTTCCCAACTCCCTTCATATGAAATCAAACAATCAACTCCAATGAGAACTCCGAATGAATACTCCTCTTATCTAACTAAGGTAGATATTGCACCATTTAAACTAAACCTGCAGTGGAAGGGTTTTCCCCAAAACCCCAACGAAAACGTTGGCTACAAGATAACTCAATAATATATCAAATCATAATGCCAAGGGGAAGGGTTACTCTTTTATTTATCCGTTCTTTGGACCTTCTAGATCTTTCCCCCATTTTGACCAAATCAAATCTTCACTTTATTTTCCCTCTAATTCCATTTAAATATAATTGTTTATTTTATTTAATGTCACTTTTAGGATTTGTCATTCTTTTTTACCTAGTGACACCAAATAAACCTCCTTGAATCCATTTTTCCTTGATGAGTATATCCTACAAGAGTCATATAGGCCATTGAGTCATCCTCCATCATAGTTAAATGAAAGGGGACTTTACAATCCTCCCTTCCCAAGATTGCTTGTGCTCAAGCAATTCCAGATCAGGGTGTTGCAATATCTTCTCCCCTTCTTAGGTAGCATCTTCTGTGGAAAATCCTATTGATACAACTAAGTACTCTTGAATGACCCTGCTCCTCAATCTTCATTCCCTAACATAAAAAATCCTCTTGGGAGCTAGAACCAACTATCCCTCCTCATCTAGTGGAGGAATATTTTCCAAAGCAGTGACCTGCTGTCCCAATGCCTTCTTAAGGTATGATACATGGAAGGTATTATGGATCCTGCTTCCGTCCTGTTGCTTCACCTCGTATTCTACTTCGCCAACTCTCATGATCACTCTATAGGGCTCGTAAAAGTGGGGCTTAATCTTCTCTACACCACTCTTCTTCAATGACGATTGTCTGTATGACTACAATCTGAGAAAGACAAGATATCCAACTGTGAAGTTGTGTTCTACCCTGTGTCTATCTACATACATATTTTTTTGATTATGAGAAACTTGTAGATTCTCCTTCAGGACTCAAAAGATGTCCTGAATTTACTATAACTAGTCCTTGGCCTTAGGATATTGGCTCTCTCCAAACGCCAAATCGACAAAAGATGGAACGCGATAGCCATACAATGGATTGAATGGGCTCATCCTAATGTACATGTGATGAGTGGTGTTGTAGCAATGCTCCCTGAGATGCAACCATTTTATCCATGCTCATTGCTTCCCTGACACATAGTTCCTCGGGTACCCCTTGATCCATTTATTTACTATCTTGGTCTTCCCACCTATCTAGGAGTGATATCTAGTGCTAGGTGTCAACTCTGTCCCAGATAACTTGAAAAACTCTTGCCAAAATGCACTGAGAAACCTTCTATCTCGGTCATTGATTATGTTCCTTGGAAAGCCATGGAGTCTGAACACCTCCATGAAGAATAGATATGCTACCTAATATGCAATGTACTCCATAGGAATAAAAAAGAAGCACACATATTTAGTCAACCTGTTCACTACGACGTTGATACAGTCCCTGCCCTACACCTTTGGTAACCTTGTGATGAAGTCCATGGAAATGATTTACGACTTCTGCTCCAGAATCGGTAATGGTTGAAGCAGTCCTACATGATATGTAAACTCTGACTTGTTCTATTGGAAATTCATGCACTCCCTCAATTGAAGAAGTACATCCCCTTTGAGACCCTTCCATGAGAATCTCTCCCTCACCTTCTTGTAGGTATTTAGATACCCTTGGTTCCCTACTAGTGGTGCATCATGCACTGCCCTCAACATCTTATCCTTGAGTGTGGACTCAGGGACAAGATAGATCCTATCTTTGCAGTAGATGATTTCATCCAATACCTTGTACGTGTCATCCTGAATACTACCCTCCATCATCTCACAAGAGAAGGTATTCTTGGAGTATTCTACCAAGAGAATGGATTTCCAGTCTGTTGAGATCTCTATCATGGAGAAGACTACGGATATTTTGGATAAGGACTCAACAACTATATTCTTCTTTCCCTTTACATATTCAATGTCGAAATCATATTATTGTACCTTACTCACCCACTTATGTTGCCTCTCATTTAGGTCCCATTTCTCCAAGAAATATCTCAAGCTGTTGTGGTTAGTCTAAACCATGAAACGTGCTCCTACCAAGTACTATCCGAATTTGGCCAATGCATTCATAATGGCCACCATCTCCTTTTCATAGATTAGGTAGATATTCTTAGGCTCCCTTAGCTTCCTACTCTCAAAATCTATCAGATGTTGGTTCTTCATCAATACTACTCCTATCCCTTCACTGGATGTGTCACACTCCAGGATAAAAGGTTGTGTAAAATATGGGAGTGCTAATACTGGGAAAGTTCTCATGACCTTCTTCATTCCGTCGAACACTACATGTGCATCCTATGAGCATCAACATTCCCCATTCATAGTGAGGTCTGTTAATGGTGCACCCAATTGTGAAAATCATTTCAAAAATTGTTTGTAATAGCTATGTTAGCTCCTAGAAAGTTAGCCTCTCAAGTCAATCTTTTCACCAAAATTTGGTCATGTCAAGTAAAGTTGATAGGTGACTAAATGGTCATCTAGGGTTTTCGTCCTAAGTTTTATTGCTAAAGTCAATTCATCTTTTTCTTAAGAGTGATTCACATGTTTTAAGAGACATTCATGGTCCATAATGACCCATCATTACAAATCAGATCATAACTTGATCTTTTATTTTTCATTATTCTCCATGATGACAAGTTGGTAGTGCAAACAACTAGTTTGCCATCATGTGCGCTACCAACTCGTAAGAAACCTATGTTTTTTCATTTGAAGACTTTTGAAGTGAAAAAGGTATATCAAGAAAGGTATATCCCCATAGATCTGTGAGTGACCTGGGGGTGGGCCATTACAATATGTTTTGGATCTTCTCCTTATGCACCTTTACTACCTCAACACCAATCACATGCCCTAGATAAAGGATCTCACCCAACTTGAACTCACACTTTACCTCCTTGGAAAAAATATACTATTCCTCCATAATGGTGAGAATCACGTCCACATGCTTCAAGTATTCCTTCCACATCTTGTTGTATATGAGTGTTGGCCCTCGACCAAGTTTTGAGGAAACATTGGTTGGGTTTGACCACTTTTTGGACTTCGACAAGCTGGTCGAAGATGGAGCACCCAGGCGGAGCTGAGATCGCGGGATCTCACTTGTTTTGTGGGCTTTGTGGACCTAGCAAGGGGTTCATTAGGGTTTATGTAATGGGTTGTGGGATGTCGGCCCATGGGTTTACCCATGATTAGGCCTTTTTGCAAGGAATGTAAAAGTATAAATAAGAAAAGATTGTAAGGTAGAAGAGCTAAGTAAGTAGTATGTAGCTAAGTGAAAAAGGGAAGTAATTGGATAAGTGCAAGAGGCAAGTAGTTCTGTGTTTCTTTGTGAAACACAACACATATGTATGACTCTGTTCTTGATAGAGGAGTTGGCTCTGTGCCTTGACCTGATTTTGGAAAGGTGGATCTGGTGCACAATGCATAGATCACCTGTCCGGTGCAAATCTTGGCTCTGTGGCTTAGTGCAAAGGAGTAGGTAGATGTAAGAGATTGAAACATAATAAAGAAGAAGAAGTCATTGGTGGACATAGCCCCACACTGGGGTGAACCATGTATATCATGTGTTGATGGTTTGCTTTGTGTTATGATATTTATGCTGTAGATCTGCGTAGTGCATTGGTTATTGTGAATGATAGATAAATCTATGAATGCTCAGTGCTTTGCCTATGATTTAATGTGTTAGATCTAATTTCTGATGCTAAGTGCGATGTATATTTTTTCATTGTTACTGCGTCAATCTGTACTTAGGGTTTGATCTACGATGTGATTGAAGATAATGAATTAATTTGTGTTGTTCCTAAGTACTCTGTGAAGTGTTATAATCACAGATCCGTGTCCCGGCTTGGTTATAGACACTTGAGTCTTGTAACCCTCCCTGCCTCTACCTCGGGTGAGACTTCACCTGCTTCGCATGTGTTTCTGAAAGGGTCAGTAGTTAGGGTTTTGTTGGTGCACTTTTTAAGCGTTGAACCCTAGATCTGCCCCTGTGCCAATAATGAGAAGATCTTCAAAGAACCCAAGTTGAAATTTCCTTAATTGTTTGTTGAAGATATGGTTCATGCATGACTGAAAGGTAGTTGGTGCGTTAGTCAAACTGAAGGACATGAATAGAAACTTGCAGTACCCATAGTGACACCTGAATGTTGTTTTATGATAGCCTCCTCCCTGACCCGAATCTGGTTGTATCTTGATTGTAGATCAAGCTTTGATAAGTACACTACTCCATGAGCTCGTCGTTCAAATCATCAATCATGGATATTGGGTATCATTTTTTTATTGTCTTCTTGTTTAGTGCCCTGTAGTCTATGCACATCCTCATAGTACCATCTTTATTCTTCACCCGTACAACTGACCAAGCGAAAGGAATAGAGCTAGGAATGATGTGTCCCATATCTAGAAAATCCTTTATGGCCTTCTCTATTTCATCCTTAAATATTTCGGGATGCCTTTAAGGAGTGGTGATCATGGTCTTTGACCCCTCTTCTAGCTTAATGACAATCTCAAATCCTTATGGAAATGGTTCAAACAATCACTCATGATTTCCAAGCAATGCTTGGATATCCATAGGGTAATTTTGGCATTTTTTTGATGGCTTTTCCATGGTGATCAAGCACTGTTATATGTAAGCCATGTCCCCATGTCTAAAAAATGTCTCTGTGTGCTGGTTAGACAAGATCTTTGGAGCACATGTTGACATACCTCTCAGGATGACTCGTTGTACACCCTTGTACTGTTGTTAGGATTCAATCCTAACCCCTCTCCATGGGTCATTAGTTAGTAGGATATGTTTTCTATGTAATAAAGGTTGACATTAGTTAATAAGGATTAATAAATAAAGGAGAAAAAGTCAATGTAAGAAGACCTAATAGAAGCTTCCGCTTCTAGAAAGGCCTTCCTCTAGAAGTTTCCTTAAAAGGTAGAATTAGTATAAATAAGAGTAGGAGACATTAGATATTTTTGTCTTGGAGATTATTGTAATAGAGATTTTCTCTACTAGAGTTTTCCCCCTCGAAGAGACAAGTGAACATTGCTATAATTAATAAAGGTGTTCTTTCTGGTGTTATTCTAGTATTGTTCTTGATATATCATTGTTGTTCTGCAATTTCTTGCTAAATATTTATGTCCTGCATATTATATTATATTTGGAATATTGCAAGTGGTATCAGAGCTCCTTCCCGAGAAGAAATTATGGGGTAATTTGTTTTCTTCAGGGTAGAGACATATTCCGACGTCTTTACACTACAGATATTTGTTGTTCCGCGCATAAACCGACGGTCGGGGACTCAAATATGTAGGAACTACAAGTGGTACTAAAGTGCACATTTTTGGCCACCGTTGTAACCCCTATTGGTACCCCTTCGAGTGGTAGCACATCAGACAACACCTGTATACAGATCGACCTAGATATCCAGAAGCCCTCTGTAGATAAACCAATCAACCTCTTGAATACTATAGTTTCACTGATAACAACACTCAGGAAGATACTCTCTAGTACCTCGGTAGTCGGGTAGTAAAGCTAAGGGCATAGTCTAGCCTCCTTAGTTGGTGCCCTGAGATATAGGGCCGAGTACTGTTGTTGGACCCCACATGTATATCAGAGAGATATAGCACAGGGAAAACCATTCTGTGTAGAAACCTTGAATACCCTAACCCTTGGGATGAAAACATAAGCAGAACAAACAAGATCTATTGTGCACAGTGTCTCATGCATTTTGGTTGCGAAATCCCTACACATTTCCTCCTATTAAGGATTTGGCCATTTCGTCACTGCAGTATTATTCAACTTGGAGAATAACTCCGCAGGAGTAAAAAACGGTCTGGGCCCTTCAACACTCTTATTTGTAACCTAGTCCATTGCATTCCTCTATTCATTCTGATTGTAATGGTACCTTTCAATTTTAATCCTTTTTGTCTCCGCGGTCCCACCCCTTTCTGAGACACCCTTATTTGACACCTATTTGATGCAGTGCCCCACCTCAGTAGGGTCTGCTGACCTACTGGTCTTCGGATCTTCAAATTACTCTGATCTGAAATGGCTCCTTGGTCCCCACTGGAACCTTCAACACTTAAATACCATAAGTACCTCTATGAACCCTGCCTGTGCGAACAAGCACTAGGCGCAAGATCCCCTCACGCGACCACCGACAGTGACCATGACCCCTTACACAAAGGCACTTCGCGTTTCACGATTTTGGGAGTTCTAATGTAAGTCACCCGGTACCTCAACTTCTGAAACCCCAGAATAGGGATACCAATCCATAGCTCCTCTCTTATACTTCCGTCGATGGGACCTCATGATGTGGCCTGGGGCCCAACTTCCGAGTGCTATGGTACTTCGCGACTCGTGAATCCGTGATGCAACTCTCCTCCCTTTTCCCGAAGTCCGAACTCATGAATTCCTTAACACAGATCAACGGTCATGAACTTCCCACGATCCGACGGTCTAGATTCTTCTTTCACGAAGTCGAGACTTCGCAACTCGCGACTTATGGGTAACCGTTTCCTTTACTCTCCCAACCCCTGAATTCTCGAAGTCCCTTTTCCATGAAATATATCAACGACTTAATCTTCCTTCTGATTGATGATGACTATCTCTCCTGATCTTGCGAGTGTTGAAAGACTCTCGCCTTTATCCTCCCCATAGATCTAGTGGATCCAATGACCCATGGAAATTGGTGTTTCCCCTTCAGGAATTTCTACCGTCCGCCAAGGTTCTTAATGGTTCCTCGCCAAACAAATCGGCGTCAACCCTTATGAACTTTCTCCCATGAGGTGACTTCAACCCTCATCCTTGTTTTGAACTTCTCCAAGCCTCTACCCTTCCTGAGCTTGATCCTTACTACAAACTCAAGGATTCTAAGGGATTCGATGCACACTCCTTGCGACTTCCACAATAACCTATGGTTATTCAAAAAATCCAATTCTATGCACTCCTTGTGACAAAAGTCCTTCAACCACTCACTTGGGTTAGAAAATTCTAAGACTCGACTTGGCCTGCGCACACCTTGCATGGTTTTGTGCTATACTTTCACTTCCACTGGTACAAGATCAACGATATCTCTCCTGAGCTTTCTGAGATAGAACTCATAACATGTTGATGCACTCCTTGTGTACTTTCACTGTACTCCTTGTAGGAATTCTTAGGAAGAGAAACGATTGAAACTTATACTCTCCCTCTCACATACTTCATACATTCAACATGAAATCACGTGCCTACACAACATTGAAACAAATGCATAACAGTGAATATAAGCAAGCTGTAAACATAGCATTCAATAGCTGCAAATAGCAACCATAATACACCATGAAATTGGATCAAAGCATTCTTATATTAATTCAAGTGATTCTGTACATGGTCTACAACAACAACATCTATCTTCTCATACAACTTCTACAATCTCTGTTCTTCTCCGCTCTCCCATGCTCTCTTTCTCTATTGCTCATTACAATGAGAACTGGCAATACATACGAGGGAGTATTCTTGAGTTTTCCCTCCTAAAACCTTAAGATATATTATCGAATTAAAGACTACAACTACTTTACATTCATTACAATAAATTCCTACAACCGACAGATGAGAGAAACACTCAAGATCTGTATTACAATCCCCAAAATATTAAAAGCAATTACACCCTTCCAGCTATTACATTAATGTGTTTTCTTTTGAAATTCAAAATGTCTTCAAAATGCGCGCTGGTGTATATCCAGTTGTCCTCCACTCGTGCTTTCTTTGCTGGCAATACTCCTGCATCATACTCCTCTGGATGAAAAATTCATGGACTCTTGTCCATGAGCTCCTGCACCGTCTGTCCATGTTTCTGGATTTCTTCTTCACTTTCCCAATTGGCATCTTCAATCGGTTGTCCCTTCCATTTTACCAAGTGTTCAAAATATATCTTCCTCCGGGTATTCTTGCTAACTCTCTGATCAACGATCTTTTCCATCTGCGGATTTTCAGCTACAGACATCTGTTTCACCCAATGAATTTTTTTCTGACTCTCTACTTGATCGAGATTATTTTTGGCATGAAATGAGAGTGGAGATATAATAAAGAAATGCATAGAGATATCGTGGATATCCAATAATATAACATAAATGTATCAAAGATGAAACCATAAACACAGAGATACAATAATACACGATTTCTATTAATGAAAGAAATTTACAGAGACTGTAAAAATACAGAGTGGAAGACTCGCTAGAATGGTGGCATATTATCTCTGAGAAGAGATGTGACAGCTACTCGCATTCACCAGAAGATGATTAAAATGAGGGTCTGAAGGAATTTTTACAATAATCATGAATGCCAAAAACCCTAACCCTAGGAGATGAAGCGCCAAAAGTCATGTGGGCCCTGTTTGGGTAAGTTAGTACATCAACTTCCCAGGGTCGTAACTTTTGCATACGATCTCCGTTTTAGGCGTATGATAGCCCGTTGGAAATGTATTGTCGAGGAAATTCATTTTAGGAAAAATATAGAATGAAATTATATATTTCATACCTATTTTCCCAAAAAACATCGTTTAGGGCCTCAAAATGGCCCCGAAAGTTAAAAACTCTTAAAAATAGTAAATTACCAAAATTGAGAGAAAATTGTTTTGAGCTAGTTGGAAAAGGTGGGTGGCCACCGATATCCACCTGGATCACTACTCATCCTGCTTCATCTTCTCTATAAGGATACAAATCTGCTACATTGAATATGGGTGATATGCCCACATCATCTGACAATTCTATCTCATAAGAATTTGCCTCAAATTTCCTTAAAATCTTACATGGACATATCTTTTTCTTCTTCAGTTTATTATATGTTCCCATTGGGAACCTTTATTTTCTGAGATGTAATAAAACTAAATCTACCACTTCAGATTGAAGCTATCTCCTGTGCTGATCTGCTTTGCACTTGTATTCCTTGTTAGAATTTAGCAACCGCTCTCTAATCTTACTGTGGAGCTCCTCCATCTCTGCTGCAAAATATTCCGCTCCAACAATTCTGAACTCATTCTTCTCTAAGTCTCTCAACTCAGATACTCCTCTTGGCTGCATTCCATACATTATCTGGAAACGGGCTATGTCCTATGCTGCTATTAGGTGATTCATTATATGCAAACTCTACTTCCGGCATAATCTGATCCCACTGACTGTGATGTTCAATTACTAAACTCATCAATAAGTCCCCCAAGCTTAGAATTACTACCTCAGACTGTCCATCCATATGAGGGTGATATGCTGAGCTAAAAGATAAATTCATCCCCAACTTCTTCCATAGTGTCCTCCAGAAATGGCTAACAAATTTGGTATCTCTGTCTGAAACAATACTTTTGGGTAAACCAAGAAATCGAACAACTTCTTTGAAAAATAGATTTTCAATGTGTGTTGCATCACTGGTTTTCTGACATGGAATGAAATGTGCCATTTTGGAAAATATTTCGACTACCAAAAATATGGAATCACAACCTCTTTGTATCCTTGGCAGTCCCAACACAAAATCCATACTTACTACGTCCCACTGCCTCTCTAGTATTGTCAATGGTTGATACAATCATGTATTATGTGTTTTCACCTTTATGTGTTGGAAGATTTTACTTCTGTTGACAAATTTCCTGACATCCGTCCTCATTCCCGGCCAATAATACAAACTGTTCAGTTGCACGAATGTTTTATCATGGCCGAAATGTCCAGCCAATTCCACACTATGTTTTTCCTTTGAAAGGTTTTCTCTCATAGAACTCCTCCAGATACAAAACCTATTTCCTTTGAATAACATTCCATCCTGAATCAAGTATTCAATCCATTGAATTCTATCTCTCAGAAAAAGATTCTCACATGCTTCATAAGCATCCTTGAAATTTGAGTCATCTCTGTACATGTCCTTAAGGCTATCAAAACCTAAGGTCTTCACTCGAAACTCCCGCAGAATAAAAAATTTTCTGCTCAATGCATCAACAACCTTGTTAGCATTTCCAAAAATGTGCTTTATAACAAAAGTAAAGTTCTACATGAACTCAACCCATTTTGTATGTTTCTGGTTCAGTTTCTCTTGTCTGGTTATAAAATGTAAGGTGTAATTGCCTCTATACAAAATGATCTCTTTTGGAACCAGGTACTGTCTCTATTTCTTCAGCGTTTGTATGACTACATACAAATCTTTATCATAAGTGGAGTAGTTTCTTTTGGCCTCATTCAGTTTCTCACTGAAGTATGCAACTGATTTATTGTCTTGACTTAAGACTACTCCAATCACAAATCCACTTGCGTCACATCTCACTTGAAATGTTTTGTTGAAATCTGGCAAAACCAGAACTGGTTGTTTGGTTATCTTTTCTTTCAACAACTTGAAACTTTTCTCCACTTCCTCTATCCAATGAAAAGATTTATGTCTTTTCTTGACTGTGTCCATAATTAGTGCATAAATTACACTAAATTTTTTGATGAACTTCCTATAAAAACTGGCTAGTCCATGGAAGCTTCTGACTTCAAAGATATTCCTTGGCGATGACCACTCTTTGATCTCTTTTACCTTCTTAGGATCCATATTCAACTCATTCGAAGAGATCACAAAACCCAAATAAATGAGTTCCGTCTTCATGAAAGATGACTTCTTCAGATTTATCAACAATTTCTCTTGCTACAAACTCCTCATCACTAGAGTTAAATGTCTCAAATGTTCTTCCTTAGCCTTACTCAAGATCATTATATCATCAAGATACACAATTACAAACTTACCAATGAAATATTTCAAGTCTTCGTTCATCAATCTCATGAAAGTACTTGGTGCATTTGTCAATCCAAACAACATAACAAGCCATTCATACAACCCTTGATTTGTCTTGAATTCTTTCTTCCATTCATCACCTTCCCTCATTCAAATATGATGATATCCTCTTTTCAAATCAATTTTTGAAAAAAACTTTTCTCCACTGAAGCAATCCATCAAGTCATCCATCATGGATAAAGGAAATCTATACCTGATCGTGATTTTGTTTATGGACCTCGAGTCTGTGCACATTCTCGATCCTCCATCCTTATTTGGAATTAACATTGTTGGTACAATGCATTGACTCAAGCTTTCTCTGATTAACCCCTTGTCCATCAAATCCTTGTTGTATTACTGAGAGGGGGGGTGAATCAGTAATAGTGTAATTATGATCCTTTTTGTCCAAATAATCCAAGTGTTATATCAATGTAGAATTATTATCCAATAATGAGCAATAAGAAATGAACAATCAAACACATACACAATACACCGGTTTTTTACGTGGAAACCCAAATCAGGAGAAAACCACGTAATTCTTTTTCTTATATGTCTTGAAGAATTACATTCATTGGAAGCACCAACTTCCTTTGCTTTCCAGATACAACTGGAAGGAGGCTCCAACCCCCTTGTTTCTCAGGCTACAACCTGAGGGAAGCTCCAACTCCCCAATTCTCTGGCTACAACCAGAGGGAGGCTACAACTCCCTATGTTATCCGGCTACAACCGGAAGGTGGCTACAACCACCTATCCTTGCCTCGTCCAACTTCCCTGAAGTAGAAGTAGAATGATGGAAGCACTGCCACACTATCACTGTGAGATATACCGCTATAAACCTGTACCAATAAATATAAACCATGCATCAACAATGCATCAACCTGTACCTCAACCCGTAATTAACCTGTACCATAAACAAGTGCATCAACCATGCACCAACCTATACCATAAACAAGTGCATCAACCATGCACCAACCTATACCATAAACAAGTGCATCAACCATGCACCAACCTGTAACAAACAACCTGTAATCAACCTGTACCATGAACAAGTGAAACCAACTATGTACCAAGTATGTACCAATCATGTTTCAACTACTCATCAACTATGATTCATCAATATGTACCAACATCATCAACTATACACCTCATGTATGTTGCAACTCATCAACTACTTGTCTCAACCATGTACCCAACTTGTACCTCAACCAAAATCACTCATCAATTTCATCAACCAAATATGATTTTTAACTTGGTAATAGACTTGGTGTATATGATCACATACCTGCAAACCTTCCTTAACTTTAAATAACAAGAGACTAGTATTTTCATCAAACGTTTCTTTAGTCTCACATGACTATTTTTGGATTAGTCAACAACCCTAATTTGAAATAATCATAACTTTGTACTTGTAATGAATAAGGATCTGAAACTGATACACAATGTTCTTAAATGTGTTTTATAAAATTATTATAGGTGTGACTACTTGGAACCTCTCAGAAAAGGATTTATATAAAAAATGGCATACCCTGCTGAATTCTGGCTTATTCTAGAGAGCGAACTTGTAGAGCATGCCCCGCACAGAATATTTGTTGAATTGATATTAAACTATTAAAAATCATACTAAATAATGTAATATAACAAACACATTTGGTCTTACTTAATTTGTATCTGTTATGAATAAGTTATGACGTTTTTACCCGAAACACCTTTTTTAGAATAGTTTCACGACTAACCACAAACCCTATTTTCCATGGAGTGTAACTCCAAAAATACAACGAACCACAAGATCAATTTTTTACCATAGATACTTGGGTATGTTTGATCCATGGAATAAAAATTTCATGATATGAATCATTCTATAAAAAAATGTATTGCGAAAATGGTGAGATGACCTGTAAATAACATACCTTAGAAAGCATCATCAAAATAATTTATCCTTCCTTGAATTTTGGCCTTCTTTTCTTCACCTTCCCTCAAATATTCGGCTTAGATATCCTTTGGTTGCCTTAGACACCTATAGATATTAAATATTCTCAAGTGTATCTAAAATTAGAGAGCCTTGCCTCTTATTTATACTCTCCGAAGTAGCTTCCTTAAAAACATCTTCTAGGTCACTTTGCCCACTTTCCTTATTTTAGGGTTAACCCACTTCTAATTTCTCCATTAAATTTATTATTTAAATAATTTACTTGTATTCACTTTGAATTATAGTACACTCATCACTTCACTTTATTATTTACCTTCTAAAATCTCTTAATGCACTTTGATTACTTTGACCTTTTGGGGCTTCTAGATAACATTAGAGGGCCCTCCAACTTCGTAAGGCCATAACTCTCAAACTGTGAGGAGTTATGTGACATTCCACATACCACCGGAAATGGAATGAAAAACAATATCCATATAGGATATTCTCACTGACAAATTCACTGACCTTCATCTCACTATTAAAAAAATAAGAATGGGTTCTGTGACCATACTTCTAGGATAACTCAATCTGCAAAGCGTCTTCCCGTAAGGGATTTCACCATAAGGGGACCACTTTGGAGTTCATCCATTTATACTTATTATCAACCATGACAAGAAAATAATGAGTCATATTTACATCAAACAAACTTGGGTCCATTACCCAAACCTTTGTGCTACATGGCTTTCTTCAAGGGTTGACATCAATGACAACCAACCTTAATCAACAATCTCCCCCTTTGGAATTGATGGCAACACTCTGATGAAAAACTGAAATTATGTCATGCAATACAAAATTCATATCACTCATTCTCCCCCCGGAAACATGCCTCTGTCCTCTACATATCTGGGACCAATGCTCCCCCTGGAACCATGCCTCTGTCTGCATATGATGAATCTCTCCCCCTTTGTCATCAATGGCAAAGGTATCTTTCCATTTGGGGTTTCTCCCCCTAACTGAACTGTCCTCTTATGGTGCTTCCTCGTGTACATATAAGACATATAAGATAAGCATTCAAAATCATTCATTTTGAGTCCCCGAGGTGTAGAACAGTCGGTGACAGAGTGTGTTGTTAAGCCACTCCATGTTGAAAAGTCACCGGTTCAAAACTTGCGGGGACAAAAAATCCAACCATGTTAAGGGTTGGTGTGGCTCAGGCCAAGTGCGATCCCTGGGTGATTTTGATGGATTATATGCCCCTGAGTCACGGTTTCTCAAGCCAAAGGTTAATCCCGATGCCAAGAAGGTCTGGACCAATTAACAAAATAAAAAATAAAAAATCATTCATTTTGGAGTAGAAATAAATCTGAGTCTCTAGCGAAGATACTCAAAGGCTTCCCGTGGAAGTGGTTTTTTAAATATGTCTTCCACTTGTTCTTTTGTGCCCACATACTCAACTCGGATGTTCTTTTCTACAACCTGCTATCGTAGAAAGTGATACTTTATTGGAATGTACTTCATCTTGGAGTGCATTACGGGGTTATTTGAGATACTGATGGCACTTGTATTATCACAATAGATTGGAATGGTCTCATCATACTCAACCTATATATCTGTCAGATTTTGTTTCATCCAAAGAACCTGTGTACAACATGATGTTGCTGCAATATACTTTGCCTCGGCTGTAGATAAATATACTGATGATTGTTTCTTTTTTATCCATGATACTAAACACTCACCCAAGTAGAATGTTGCTCCACTGGTGCTTCGTCGGTCATCAATAAAACCTTCCCAATCTGCATCTGTGTAGGCAATAAGTGATAGATCCTTTCCTTTTGGATACCATAATCCAAACTCTTCTGTTCCTTTGAGATATATGAAAATCCTTTTCACTACTAATACATGTGATTCCTTTGGTGCTGCTTCAAATCGTGCCACCTGTCCAACTTCCTGCATTACATCTGTTCTGGATGTTGTCACATATAGTAGGTTTCCAATCATTGACCTATATTTCCTTTGATTTGTAGACTTCGAATGATCATCTTTGCTCAACTTGCCACTAGTTTGCATGGGAGTGATAACTGATTTGCAATCTTCCATTCTGAACCATTTTAGCATTTCTTTGATATACTTGGTTTGAGAAATAAAATTTCCTTGGTTGCTTTGACATATCTTAAGTCTCAGAAAGAAGGATAGTTCTCCATGTAATAACATTTCAAATTCATTCTGCATATCTTTTGCAAATTTATGGCTTAACCTGTCATCATCACTACCAAAAATAATATCATCAACATAAACTTCAATTAATACAATATTACCTTGACTTATATTGATGTAGATGTTGTTGTCTACACTTCCTTTTCTGAATCATGCCTACTGCAAATACTTATCCAATCTAGAGTGCCATGCTCTAAGAGCCTGTTTTAGACCATACAAGGCCTTCTTTAATTTACACACATAGTCTTCTTTTTCTGACAACTGAAATTCTTCTGGTTGTTCAATGTAGACTTCTTCTTCAAGTTCCCCATTCAGAAAAGATGATTTTACCTCCATTTGATACATTTTAATATTTTTGGATCATGCATAAGCTAAAAGTAAACGGATTGCTTCCATTCTAGCAACTGGGGAAAATGTTTCTTCAAAGTAGATTCCTTCAACCTGTGCATATCCTTTACATACCAATCTAGCTTTGATCCTTGTAACCTGTCCATCTTCATTCAATTTATTCCTGAAGACCCACTTTGTGCCGATCACATTCTTGTTCTTTGGTCTTGAAACAAGTTCCCAAGTGCTATTTTTCTCTATTTGATACACTTCCTTTTCTGAACCCTGCATGTTGCAGATACTTATCCAATCTAGAGTACCATGCTCTAAGAGCTTGTGTTAGACCATACAAGGCCTTCTTTAATTTACACACATAGTCTGCGTTTTTTGACAACTGAAATTCTTTTGGTTGTTCAATGTAGACTTCTTCTTCAAGTTCCCCATTCATAAAAGATGATTTTACCTCCATTTGATACATTTTAATATTTCTGGATCATGCATAAGCTAAAAGTAAACGGATTGCTTCCATTCTGGAAACTGGGGAAAATGTCTCTTCAAAGTCGATTCCTTCAACCTGTGCATATCATTTACATACCAATCTAGCTTTGTTCCTTGTAACCTGTCCATCTTCATTCAATTTATTCTTGAAGACCCACTTTGTGCCGATCACATTCTTGTTCTTTGGTCTTGAAACAAGTTCCCAAGTGTTATTTTTCTCTATTTGATCCAATTCTTTAATCATGGCCTTTTTCCAAAATTCATCCTTGTTGGCTTCTTCGAAACAGTTTGGTTCAATTGTAGATGAGAGTGTTAGGTGTGTTTTTTCTGGTGAACAGATTCTTCTTCTAGTCTCAACACCTGCATATTTGTTTCTGATAATCTGTTCTGAAGGATGATTCTTCTGTACTCATCTAATGGGTTTCTTTGGAGGCACTTGCTGAACTTCCTCTTTTGCTTCTGTCGGATACTCTTCATATTCATTTTCTACTTCTTTTTCATCTTATGTTTCTTCTTTTAAGGGATGTTTCATTGATTCATTTTCTTCTTCCTTTGATTCTGGTCTTCCCGTTTCATCAATTGTCACGTTGATGCTTTCCACAACTTTGTTCAATCTTAGATTGTAACACTTGTATGCTTTCCTTTTAGTTGAGTAAACAACAAGTACTCATTTGTCCACGTGAGAGTCAAACTTTCCCATTCTACCATCTTCTCTTTTGATAAAGCATTTTCTTCCAAAAAATTTGAAGTGCTTTACATTTGCTGGTCTTCCTTTCCATTGTTCTTTAGGAGTTTTGTCGTTGTTGTTTTTAAGAATTACTCTGTTTTTAATGTGAATTGTTGTATGCACTGCCTCTGTCCAAAAAATATCTCCCAATTTTGAATCCATTAGCATTGTTTGAGCCATTTCCTGTACTGTCTTGTTCTTTCTTTCAACAACTCCATTTTGTTGAGGTGTCATAGCAACAAAAAATTGACTTTTTATTCCATGATAGCTGCAGTAGTCCATAAATTCCTTTGAGGTGAACTCTCCTCCATTATCAGATCTCAAACATTTTATTTTTGAATCCATTTCATTTTCAACCATTTCCTTGTAGATCTTGAAGTTTTCAAAATCTTCTAACTTATTCTTGAGAAAGCAAACTGCATTTATTCTTGTATAATCATCAACTAATAACATAAAATATTTCTCACCTTTTAAGCAATTTTTTATAGTTGGTCCAACTAGATCAGTATGCACAATTTCTAGTGGTCTTGTCGTTGAATGTTCCTTTGATTTGAAGCTGGTCTTTGTTTTCTTTCCTTGTTGACAATGCTTGCATAAAGTGTTGGTTGGTTTTGTGATCTGGGGAATTTATCTGGCTGCTTCTCTTTTGTTGAGTTTGACAAGGCTATCAAAATGTATGTGACCCATTCTTCTATTCCATAGCCAACTTTCATCGTCCTTTCCTAGACAACACTTTTCATTTCCAATTTCACTTAACACATATATGTTGCTTGAAGTTCTTGGAACTGTAGCGACCAATTTCCCTTAACCTTATTTTCTTATCTCACACTTTTGTGAATCGAAAGTACCTTTATGACCTTGGTCACACATTTGAATCACACTTATAATATTATGATTCATATGTTCTACTAGTAGAACATTTTCTTCCTTTTCATTCTTGTTCCCAATTTGGACTGTGCTTTTTCCAATGATTTTGGCTGAATCATCATTTTCGAAGGAGACTGATCCATCTCTTTCCTTTCGTAATGTAAGAAACTTATCTCTATCACCTGTCATGTGTTTTGAACACCCACTATCAACATANGTAGAGTGATTGTGCATTCTTCATTGCTATACTGATATTGCTTTCTTATCCATGTCATTTTCTGAGGATCTTGTCTGTGACTGTTGTTATTCTATTGAGGTTATTTAAGAGGGAATTTCATTCTGCAATATTTTTCCACGTGTCCAAAATTGTTACATTTTTAGCATTCCACTTCACTGCTCAAAGATTGAAACCTGTTGTAACTTCTTCTCTGTGTTTCACTAGGTATTCTTGAATAACCCTTTTGTGTATGACTCTCAAAGTTGTTATTGTTCATGTTGTTAGCTCTGCAATTCACAGCTTTATGTCCAAAATTATTACATGCATAAAATAAACCAAAAAATATGGTTTGATATCTGGGAGTTGAGGATCTTCTAAAGGGAGGTGATCTTATGAATCCTTCTTCTTCTTGAAGCCTATCTGTTGGTTGTTGATTATGAAATATGAATCTTTTCGGCGGAGGAGTATCCTTGTAATATTCCTTGTATATCCTTCTATCCCCTTTGATTGTTTTTTCATAACTTTTTGAATATGTTTCTTGCTCTATTGTTTTGGAGCTTGATCCCTTTTCTGTCTGATTGTATCCAAGTTTGGTTTTCTCAAGATGAGATTTTCGATTGCTGATAATGTCATCTAAAACTTTTGAGCTATTCTGCATATTTTTCTTTTGAATATTCTTCCTTAGTGTGACAATATCTGCTTCCAAGTTTCTAATGATCCTGTCCTTTTCTTAGAGATTTTCTTTGAGTGCTTCTTCAATTCTTTTATCTTCTTCTATTTGAACCTTCAATTTTGTGATCATTTGTTCTAGTTCTCGAGTGTCCTTTTTCTTGTCTAGTTCTGCTTGTAGTTTCTTGTTTTTCTTCTTTTCTCTTCTGATAACTTCTATGGCACACATTAATTCTTCTCGATAGTCAACTTTTGGCTCTTCAATTTCTTCTTCGACTTCTTCATATTCTTCTTCGGAGTCTTGTTTTCCAGTCTTTTACTTCCATGAATATAACTCTTCCTGTCTCACTGTCATTGACTTAATCTTCATCTGATGATGAGATGTCTTCTTTGGTGCATAAGGTTTTCTTGAAAACTTTCTTTGTAGTTCTTCTTCCTTGATATGAATGTTTGAATTTTGAGTAACCTTCATCATTTCTCTTTTTCTTATGAGGACATTTTTATGAAAAATTACCAATACCATCACAATTAAAACAAATTATAGGAATCTTACCTCTATACCTACCGTTGGTTCCCTTGCTCAGTCTTTTGACGAAGTTGGCCACTTCTTCATCATCTTTCGAGACATCACTGTTGCTTCTATATTCTTCTTCTTTCTTTTTCTTTGATCTTTTGGATGCTTTGAAGGCTTCTTATTTTACATCTGGATTTTTTTGTTCAGTTCTCATTTCATATGTTCTGAATATTCCATGCAGTTTGTCCAAGCTTATTGAGTTTAGATCCGATCTTTCTTATAGTGTTGATATCTTAGGGTTAAATCTCATAGGAAGAGATCTAGTACCTTTTGAACAATTACAGATTATTCGATTTCTTCTCCCAATCCTATGATTGCATTCACTATTTCATCAACTCGTAAGAAGTAGGCTGCAATATTCTCATCTTCCTTCATTTTTAGTTGTTCGAACTGACCTCTGTAAGTTTGAAGCTTTGCTACTTTGACTTTTGTATCTCCTTCATAAATATTTAGAAGCTTGTCCCAAATCTCTTTAGTGGATTTACAATGTGAAACTGCAGAGTAAATAAGCATTATCATCCAATAACTGCAGAGTAAATAAGCAATGAACAAATGAATAAACATACACATACACAATACACTAGTGTTTTACGTGGAAACCCAAATCGAGAGAAAACCACGAAATGATTTTTCTTATATGTCTTGAAGAATTACATTCATTGGAAGCACCAACGTCCTTTGTTTTCCAGCTGCAACTGGAATGATGCTCCAACCCCCTAGTTTCTCAGGATACAACCTGACGGAAGCTCCAATTCCCCAATTCTCTGGCTACAACCAGGAGGCTACGAACCCCTATGTTCTCCGACTACAACTAGAAGGTGGCTACAAAAACCTCTTCTTGCCCCGTCCAACCGCCCTGAAGTAGAAGTAGAATGATGGAAGCACTGTCACATTATCACTGTGAGATATACTGTTGTAAAAATATACCAATAAACCTGAACCATGCATCAAACTGTACCTCAACCTGTACCATAAACAAGTGCATCAACCATGCACCAACTTGTACCATAAACAAGTGAATCAACCATGCACCAACCTATACCAAACAACCTGTAATAAACCTGTACCATGAACAATTGAAACCAACCATGTACCAAGTATGTACCAATCATATGTCAACTACTCATCAAATATGACTCATCAATATGTACCAACATCATCAACTATACACCTCATGTATGTTGCAACTCATCAAGTACTTGTCTCAACCATGTACCCAAATTGTATCTCAACCAAAATCCCTCATCAATTTCATCATCCAAATATGATTTGTAAATATGTAATAGACCCAGTATATGATCACATACCTGCAGACCTTCCTTAACTTTAGAAAACAAGAGAGTATTATTTTCTTCAAACTTTTATTTAGTCTCACATGACTAGTTTTGGATTAGTCAACAACCCTAACTTGAAATAATCATAACTTTGTACTTGTACTGAATAAAGATCTAAAACTGATACACAATGTTCTTCTATGTGTGTTATGCAATTCCTCCAGGTGCCACTACTTGGAACCTCTCATAAAAGGAGTTATAGAAAAAATGGCATCATATCGATTCAGATTGATTCAACAAATATTCTGTGTGGGGCATGCACGAAATATCATCGATCATCTATAAGGGCCCTCCAACTTCTTAAGGCCATAACTCTCAAACCGTGAGGAGTTATGTAACGTTTCACATACCACTGGAAATGGAATGGCAGGCAATATCCATATAGGATATTTTCACTGACCTTCATCTCACTATTCCAAAAATAAGCAAGGGTTCTCTGACCATACTTCTAGGATAACTCAATTTGCAAAGCATCTTCTTGTGAAGGATTTCACCATAAGGGGACCATCCATTTATACTTATTATCAACCATGACAAGAAAATAATGAGTCATATTTACATCAAACAAACTTAGGTCCATTACCCAAACCTTTGTGCTACCTAGATTTCTTCAAGAGTTGAAATCAATGACAACCAACCTTAATCAACAATCTCCCCCTTTGACATTGATGGCAACACTTTGATGCAAAACTGAAATTATGTCATGCAATACTGAAGTCATATCACTCATGCTCCCCCTGGAAACATGCCTCTATCCTCTGCATCTCTGTAACCAATTCTCCCCCTAGAACCATGCCTCTGTCTGCATTAGATGAATCTCTCCCCCTTTGTCATCAATGGAAAAGGTATCTTTCCATTCGAGGTTGCTCCCTCTGACTGAACTGTCCTCTTATGTTGCTTCCTCGTGTACATCTAAGACATATAAGATAATCACTCAAAAGCATTCATTTTGGAGTAGAAATAACTTCGCGTCTCTGACAAAGATACTCAAAGGCTTCCCATGGAAGTGGTTTTGTAAAGATGTCTGCCACTTGTTCTTTTGTGCCCACATACTCAACTGTAATGGTGTTTTCTGCAACCTGCTATTGTAGAAAGTGATACTTTATTGGAATATGCTTCATCTTGGAGTCATTGCGGGGTTCTTTGAGATACTGATGGTGCTTGTATTATCACAATAGATTGGAATGGTCTCATCATACTCAACCTATATATCTATCAGATTTTATTTCATCCAAAGAACCTGTGTACAACATGATGTTGTTGCAATATACTCTGCCTCGGCTGTAGATAAATATACTGATGATTGTTTCTTTCTTAGCCATGATACTAAACACTCACCCAAGTAGAATGTTGCTCCACTGGTGCTTCACTGCTCATCAATAAAACCTGCCCAATCTACATCTGTGTAGGCAATACGTGTTAGATCCTTTCCTTTTGGATACCATAATCCAAACTCTTGTGTTCCTTTGAGATATCTGAAAATCCTCTTCACTGCTAATACATGTGATTCCTTTGGTGCTGCTTCAAATCGTGCCACCTGTCCAACTTCCTGCATTACATCTGTTTTGGATGTTGTCACATATAGTAGGTTTCCAATCGTTGGCATGTATTGCCTCTGATATATAGACTTCGAATCATCATATTTTCTCAACTTGCAACTGGTTTGCATGGGAGTGATAACTAGTTTGCAATCTTCCATTCCGAACATTTTTAACATTTCTATGATATACTTGGTTTGAGAAAAAAAAATTCCTTGGTTGCTTTGACATATCTGAAGTCCCAGAAAGAAGGATAGTTCTCATGTAATGACATTTCAAATTCATTCTGCATATCTTTTGCAAATTTCTGGCTTAACCTGTCATCGTCACTACCAAAAATAATATCATCAACATAAACTTCAATTAATAAAATATTACCTTGACTTATCTTGATGTATAGGTTATTGTCTACACTTCCTTTTCTGAACCCTGTCTACTGCAGATACTTATCCAATCTAGAGTACCATGCTCTAAGAGTCTGTTTTAGACCATACACAACCTTCTTTAATTTACACACATAGCCTGCATTTTCTAACAACCGAAATTCTTTTGGTTGTTCAATGTAGACTTCTTCTTCAAGTTTCTCATTCAAAAAAACATATTTTACCTCCATTTGATACATTTTAGTATTTTTGGATCATGCATAAACTAAAAGTAAATGGATTGCTTCCATTCTAACAACTGGAGAAAATGTCTCTTCAAAGTCGATTCCTTCAACCTGTGCATATCCTTTACATACCAATCTAGCTTTGTTCCTTGTAACCTGTCCATCTGCACTCAATTTATTCCTAAAGACCCACTTTGTGCTGATCACATTCTTATTATTTGGTCTTGGAACAAGTTCCCAAGTGTTATTTTTCTCTATTTGATCTAATTATTCATCCATGGCCTTTTTCCAAAATTCATCCTTGTTGGCTTCTTCAAAACAGTTTGGTTCAATTGTATATGAGAGTGCTATGTGTGTTTGTTTTGGTGAACGTATTCTTCTTCTAGTCTCAACACCTGCATCTTTGTTTCCGATAATTTGTTCTGAAGGATGATTCTTTTGTACTCGTCTACTGGGTGTCTTTGGAGGCACTTGCTAAACTTCCTCTTTTTCTTTTGTCGGGTTCTCTTCATATTCCTTTTCTACTTCTTTTTCATGTTCTTTTTCTTCTTCTAAGGGATGTTTCATTGATTCATTTTCTTCTTCCTTTGATTCTGGTCTACCTGTTTCATGAATTGTCACATTGATGCTTTCCACAACTTTGTTCAATCTTAGATTGTAACACTTGTATGCTTTCCTTGTACTTGAGTAAAAAACAAGTACTCCTTTGTCCACATGAGATTCAAACTTTCCCATTCTGTCATATTCTCTTTTGATATAACATTTTCTTCCAAAAAATTTGAAGTTCTTTACATTTTCTGGTCTTCCTTTCCATAGTTCACAAGGAGTTTTGTTGGTGTTGTTTCTAACCATTACTATGTTTTTAATGTGAGTTGTTGTATGCACTACCTGTGTCCAAAAAATATCTTTCAATTCTTAATCCATTAGCATTGTCCGAGCCATTTCCTATACTGTCTTGTTCTTTCTTTCAACAACTCCATTATGTTGAGGTGTCCTAGCAACAAAAAATTGCCTTTTTATTCCATGATAGTTGCAGTAGTCCATAAATTAGTTTGAGGTGAACTCTCCTCCATTATCAGATCTCAAGCATTTGATTTTTGAATCCATTTCATTTTCAACCATTTCCTTGTAGATCTTGAAGTTTTCAAAATCTTCTGACTTATTCTTGAGAAAGAAAACTGCAGTCATTCTTGTATAATCATCAACTAATAACATAAAGTATTTCTCACCTTTTAAGCCCTTTTTTATAGTTGGCCCAACTAGATCAGTATGCACAATTTCCAGTGGTCTTGT
>SNQJ01S0015216.1:167185-187705 GCA_010110895.2 Picea sitchensis
TTAAATAATTTATTTTGTATTCACTTTGAATTATAGTACACTCATCACTTCACTTTATTATTTACCTTCTAAAATCTCTTAAACCACTTTGACTAATTTGACCTTTTGGGGCTTCTAGATGACATAAGAGGATCCTCCAACTTCGTAAGGCCATAACTCTCAAACCGTGAGGAGTTATGTGATGTTACACATACCACCAGAAATGGCATGATAAGAACTATCCATCTAGGATAGTTTCACTAACAAATTCACTGACCTTCATCTCACTATTCCACAAATAAGCATGGGTTCTCTAACCATACTTCTAAGATAACTCAATCTGTAAAGCGTCTTCCCGTGAGGGATTTCACCATAAGGGGACCACTTTGGAGTTCATCCATTTCTACTTATTATCAACCATGACAAGAAAATAATGAGTCATATTTACATCAAACAAACTTGGTTCTATTACCCAAGCCTTTGTGCTACCAGGATTTCTTCAAGGGTTGACATCAATGACAACCAACCTTAATCAACAATCTTGGACTTGCTTCTTAACCTCTTCAATCTCCTGCGGTGTCAATCTGTATGCTGTTTTTTTTTGGAAAAATCGCTCCTACTATAAGGTCAATGTGATGGCTTATACTTCTGATGGGCAGCAATGAACAAGGAAAATCGTCCACCATTATATCAACAGAATTCTCTAGCAGTTCCTGAATTTCCTCAGGTAGATCATCTATTGAGGTACTAGTTAAGATGACTCTAGGTTTTCTAACCACAACAAACTGCATCTCTTGATATTTCTTGAATTCATAAAGAAGTTCCTTCCCACTCATGAGAACTATAGTATTGCTTGTTTATTCTTTCGGCTTCTTGTCTTCAATTGGTAACAACATATGCATCCTACCATTCTTCTCCAAGGTATAGGTATTCTTTCTTCCATCATGAATAACATTTCTGTCATATTTCCACGCCTTACCCAACAAAAGATAAAATAAATCCATGGGAATTATGTAACATAAGATCTTATCTCTATAACCCCCTATCTTAAATTCAAATAAACATTGTTTAGTGACTGTTACCTGATGTCCTTTTTGTAACCACAAAACCATATATCGACTCAGATATGCAACTGTCTCCAATTCTAGCTTTTCCACCATCTCTGTGGATACTAGGTTATATGTGCTTCCATTATCCACTATCACCTTGCATACCCTATCCTTGGTATTAGAAGCAGTGCTAAACAAAATGTTCCTCTGGACTGGATTTTCCATTTCCTTCTTTGGCTTCAAGATAACTTTCCTCATCATCAAGGATCTTCCACCTTTTGCATCTTCTGCCTCAACATTTCGCTTCTGAGCTTCTGAAATGTGAGCTTCGCCTCCTCCGTCTCTTTTTCTATCCGGACATTCCCAAGACTTATGTCCAATATTTCCACAGACAAAACACTTTAGTTCACCTCCTCTGCCTCTTCCTCTTCCTCTTTCTCGAGGAAAAGTGTTCATATCGGTATATTGTCTCCCTTGTGAACTTCCTCCCCTTTCTGGGTGATTATGAGGTTTCTTTTCTCTATCCTTGGGCTTCTGTACTCTGTCCTGGGCAATTTCCTTTCCCCTACTCTGACTTCCACCTATGCCCCTTTGACCTTGCTTTCGAGCCAATTTTTCCATTTCCTTTAGAGAAATCTGATAAGCATATTCAACATTTTTGATTGTCAACATGCTCATCTCGTCCTAAATCTCATATCTCAGGACATTCATATATCTGGTGACCTTTTCATCATCACTCTCACGATGACCAATTATGATACTAAGTCTGTAAAATTCCTCAGTGTATTCCTTCACTGTCATCCCTTTCTGTCTGAAATTCTGCATTCTTCGAAACAAATTGATTTGATAATCTCTGGGCATGAATTTGGCTTTCATATTCTCTACCATTATATCCCAGCTCTTAATTCTTTGTTTTCCCTTGCAATGCCTGTTAGCCTGTAGTTCATTCCACCACAGTGCTGCATCTCCTTTCAGTCTAGTGACAACGTTTTTTAATTTCTTATATGCTTCGATATCTTCATAATCGAAATATTTATCCAGATCTCTAAACCAATCTAGCAGCTCCTCAACATCCAAGTTTCCTTCATACACCGGGATGTCCATTTTTTCTCTGGCACCTATTCTTGCAACAACTTTGAATAGATGTTCCTCTACAACATCTTTAGCTACAAATTATTCTTCTCCATATTCTTGTTCACTTTCGGCCTCACTGATATCTCCAGTGTCAGGTGTTCATCTCTGTGCTATCTCCATAACATCTGATCAAGCGCGAAGTTATCTCATTTCCCTCTCCACGGATGGATCGGGTAAAGTTATTTCTAGACGTCTTCTTGGCGACATTGTTTCAATCTGTCCATGCAGAATTTAAATCACAACTATCCTCTATATTCTCTTTCTTACAGAAAACAATAGTTGTAAGCTCTGATACGACCTGACGCAGTGCCCCACCTCAGTAGGGTCTGTTGACCTCTCGATTTTTGGATCTTCAAATTACTCTGAGATGAAATGGCTCCTTGGTCCCAACTGGAACCTTCAACACTTAAGGACCACATGTCCTTCTACGAACCTCTCCTGTGCGAACGAGAACTAGGCACAATATACCCTCACACGACCACCGACAATGAGCATGAGCCCTTACACAAAAGCACTTCACGTTTCACAATTTTAGGAGTTCTAATTCAAGTCGATCAGACACTTGTGACTTATGAAACCCCAGAATAGGGATAACAATCCCTAGCTCCTCTCTTATACTTTCGTCGATGGGACCTCACGTTGTGGCCTGGGGCCCAAATTTCGAGCACTACGGGACTTTGCAACTTGTGAATCCACGATGCAAATTTTCTCCCTTTTCTCAAAGTCTGAAATCATGACTTCCTCGACATAGATCGATGGTATTGAACCTCCCATGATCCAATGGTCTAGATTCTTCTTTTGTGAAGTCGCGGCTTCACAACTCGCAATTTTCGTGTAGTCGTTTCCTCCACTCTCCTGACTCCCAAATTCCTGAAGTCCCTTTTCGAAGAAACAGATCAATGACTCAATATTCCCTTTGATAAATGATTGCTATCTCTCCTAAGATTGCAAGTGTTGAAAGACTCTCGCCTTTATCCTAGTCGCAGATCTATTGGATCCAACGACCCATGGAAATCGATGTTTCCCCTTCAGGAATTTCTACCTTTTGTCGAGGTTTTCGATGGTTCCTTGCCAAAAAACTCAGCGTCAACCCTTGTGAACTTTCTCCCACGAGGTGACTTCAACCCTTGTCCTCGTTCTGAACTTCTCCAAGAATCTACCCTTCCTGAGATTTATCCTTACTACAAACTCAAGGATTCTAAGGGATCTGATGTGCACTCCCTGCGACTTGCACAATAACCTCTGGTTATTCGAAAACTCCAACTCTACACACTCCTTGCGACAGAAGTCCTTCAACCACTCAGTTGGGTTGGAAAAGTCTAAGACTTGACCTGGCCTGTGCACACCTTGCATGGATCTGTGTAATACTTGCACTTCCATTGGTACAAGATCAATGGTGTCTCTCCTAATCTTTCTAAGATAGAACTCATAATTTTTCAATGCACTCCATGCGGAATTTCACGGCACTCCTTGCAGGATTTATCAGTAAGAGAATCGATTGAAACTTATACTCTCCCTCTGTGACATACCCAGCCACCCACAGGCCAGGTACACTACCTGCAAGCGCACCCTTGGACTTCTTTCTCATGCTCATACCTTATCCTTTTATTAAGGATGCATAAGACAACATAATTAAATACATGCATAGTAATATCCGACATGCATGCATGTTCTAAAGATTCAGTTAACGATAAATAATTACACAACAAAATACATTCAAACCCAGATAATAATAATAACAATGTAGAGAACTTATCTTTATATAAGGTGAGATGAACTGACTGCAGATCAAGGACATTCCACCCAACCATAGACACCAATGCTCCAAATCTCAACAACAGTATCACCCCCAATCCAGGGCTATGAATCCACAAGGACGGTTCCAAAGTGTAATTGGGTTCCCAAACCAGTCAGCTCTCAATCTCTCAAGGTCTCACAAGTTTCCTAGCACCCACAACAATCCAAGTACCTAGCTCTCTTCTACCCAACCTGTGCCACCTAAGAGAATGGACCTCCACCGTTATCTGCCACGCAGTCCCTCAGGCAGTCCTTCTCCTTCCTTACAGGGATTCTAGCATAGCTGGTTCAGAATCTTAATGCTGGAACTCTCAGGACTCGCAGTTGTGAGAAAAATAGGGTAGAGGCCAACACATTTCAGACATGCAAGCCCCAAGTCATGGCTGGATCACACTAGTGACCACTACAACCAACTATCCCATGGGTAAGTTCTTCAGTAGCTCTGTTTCCTTTGCCAAGCCAAGATGCAGGATGATGAAGGATCAATGGAGGAGTTAGGGGGTGCATGGGAGTGTATGAGGGAAGAATGAGTGAATGAATGGGAAAAAAAATGAACAAGTCATGAGTCCAACCCCCCCATCAGACCAGAGGCGGGTATAAGTAACCTCGTAGGGAAACAAGAAGCAAGAACCTCTTGGCCTTCCCCAAGAATCTCATGTAACCGATCCCCTCCCTTAGAGAAAAAAAAGGGCAATTAAAATATAGGAATAAACACTTAGTCCCTCAATCTCCCTCTCTCATGGAATCATAGTCCCCTATAACTCTAGTCCTTGTCCGTCTAGCAGTAAACAATGTGTTTATTATTATTAATTATCAAAACATTACATTTCTTGGGAATACTTTCCCTTTAATAATTGTTTGGGCAATCAGTGTTGGCATGTTTACAAGCAGAGCGTGCTTGTCATTGATGGCAAGAACAACAACGATGATGGCATGATTACAGGAAGAAATCATCCTCTGGGCGAAATCATCCTATGCACGATAGCATCCTACTGTGCGAAAAACTCCACTGCACGACAAAATCCACTGCGCGATGAAATCCTCTGCATGACAACATCCCACTGCGTGACAAAATCCACTACACGACGAAATCCACTACGTGATGATATCCTCTACTCGACAAAATCCTCTCCACGACAACATCTCTGTGCATGACACGACAAAATTGTTGTCTACAAGCTCAGGAGGACTAGCACAGGGCACATAGTTGGAGTTTCCAAAATCCATAAGTATTGCAGAAGGAATCAAAGCTCAGGAGGAATAATACAAGTGTACGCCAGGGCCAAGTGTGTGGAAGGATCAAAGGTCAAGGCCTTTGACAATTAGAAATTCTCCTAAGTCGGGAGGAAGCGTAATATTAGGAGGAGGAGTGACAGTGACCATTGGATCGAGCACTATGAATGATCTGGGCCGTCAGATCAGAGTCTAGACAAGAGGATCACACAGAGGAGGAGATCAGTTAGGAGTTGTCGGATCCAGAGGACTCGTGGTGAGAGATCAACATTTCGCCGAGTCGCAAAATGAAAAAGTCAAAGGTGAGAGTTGTAGGAACTCGCGATGTCCGAGTTCGTGATTTTATCATAGCTGTCGATCAAAGGGAGAGCGTGGACCATTGATATGGAAAAAAGAGAGTCGAGGTTGCTCATGGCATATTACCCGATACGCGAAATTGTGAAGCACCCCTTTTTGATTAGCAAGTGGTCACAACCAAGGTCACATCAACATAAAATAAGGAAATGGCCTAGCATGTTGCTAGGCTCCACATCGGAGATCGCCAAGATCACGAAGAACATTTTGGTCAGGCCTATGGTCACAACCCGTGATCATGTGAAAGGAAGGGGCTTAGCCAAAAAAGGTAGCTCCCACTGTGTAGTTTTCAAAGGAAGGGAAAAGGCGCTAAAGGCATCAACACACAAAATTTCTTGAGGTAACTTCTAGGACAGATTGATTGTTTCTACTAGAGAATTCGAAGAGGCTTCAGGGTGATCGCCAGAGGAACTGAAGAGTCTTGAGGTAACTTCCAGTGGTATGAAGATTAATCATAGAGACAACTGACAAATGGAAATGTGTCAAAGAGTGTAACTACCAGAGAATCCAAAGAATCTCAACATAACAACCAATGATGATGAACGGATTGAGCATAATTGCCATAGAAGATGAAGATTTTCCATGATGATCTTGTAGAGGACTCAACGTGAGAGAAATAGGCTAAACATAAAAGAGTGTGTGATTTTTTCATGGAGGATGTGTGTATGTGCAAAAAGAGGCCAAGTACAAAATTTTGAAGTGGATATCAAAGGCACAACAAAGGGTATGCAGAGGCAACATAGAGCATAAAAGGGTAGAAGAGAAGTTGAACGAGTGGCTAGTGTGTAGGTTGAGAAAGAGCAGAGCATAGAAACACTACAAAGGAAAAATCGCAACAAAACAGAAAGAACAAGGTATGTGCAGAGGAGGACACTGACGCAGGCAGAGAAGATCAGTGTAGTAGAACAACGATGATATTGGTAAGCCATTGATAAACACTGAATCACTGTAATAAATTTCTGTAAGAAAAGATTTATATATTAGGGTGGTATGGAGGTGTTAGGGAGGACTGTTGTCCTCAGAGTTTCAAGTGGGTGCTTGAACACAGGGAGTTGTAGCTTCCATATGGTTGTAGACAGAAAAAACCAGGGTGGCAGGGTGGTGCAAGGGATAACAATTGTTCTCTGTTATATAGGTTGGTGCCTGTGTGACTGGAAGTTGGTGATTCCATCTAGTTGGTGCTAGAACAATCAAGGAGTTGGTACTTCCTTCGAGTGGGTGCTAGAGAAACCAAAGAGTTGGTGCTCACAACAAGTTACATCTTGTAAATCAGAGGTAGTAGCCTCACAATGAGTTGGAGCTTATAAGAATGATAATGTATAGAAAATAAAGATTACTTATCATATCAAGAAGAAGAGATTTTTTCCTTTATGGGTTTCCTCAGGAAATATCTGTCTCTGTAAATTTCATGTGTGTGATTGATGTTGAATATTATATTGCTTATGTCCCTGCATTATTGTGATCGTCATTGAGTGTTCTATAAAGAGTTTAAATTGGGCATAATTGTTTAAGCACAATAACAATTGATTCACCCCCCCTCTCAGTTTTTCAACACTCAGGCCTCTCAACATTGTAACCATACATTATTTAAAATGGCAGTTCGAAAAATGTGATGTTACATCCCCTCCCCCTTATTTTGGAACTACCCTCAGTGCTTATACAAAATAGAGATCAAAATTTCAAATTTATTCAAAGAGCTGCAGGTACTCTTCCTGCATGGCATCTTCATGCTCCCAGGTAACATCTTTAGGACCATAGCAGGTCCACTGAACTTTTACCAATTCTATAACTTGATTCCAGAGCATTTTGACTTTTCTGTCCAATACCCGCACCAACTGAACTTGAAAGTCTCCCTCTATCTCTACCTGAATCATATGGCAATCAATAACATGGTTAGGATCATGTAAAATATATTTCTTTAGTAAATATACATGAAATACATTATTCACATTCATGGAAGCAGGCAATGCAAGCATGTATGCAACCGACCCTATTTTGTCCAATATTTCAAATGGACCACTGAATCTGGATGTGAGATTTGTACAACTACCCAATTTCAAAGAGCTCTTCTTGGGCTTCACTTTCAAAAGTACATGCTCCATGACTTTAAATTCTCTAACTGTCATGTTCTTGTCTGAATAAAATTTCTATCTATCCTGAGCTGCCTTTAAATTCTTCTTGATCTTAACCACCTGGCCTTCCATGTCCTTGAGAAACTCCATCCCAAGTACCACTCTGTCTTCTGGGTTGTCCCAACTCACTAGAGTATTGCATTTCCTACCATATAAGGCTTCAAATGGGCTCATTATCAATGAAACTTGATACCCATTGTTATATGCAAACTCAACCAAGTGTAAGTAATCTTCCCACTTAGACAACTTATCCATCACATACATTCTCAACATGTCTTCGATTATTCAATTGAATCTCTCTATTTTCCCATCTGTCTAGGGATGGTATGATGTGATAAAGTTTAGATTTGTGCCAAATCCTTTAAACAATCCCCTCCAGAAATTGGAGGCAAACTTTGTATCTCTATCCGAGACGATTGTTCTAGGTATCCCATGTAATCTAGCAATTTCCTTCAAGAATATTTCTGTAATATTAGCTGATGTATGCGTTTTCTTCACAGGAAAAAAATGAGAAGCCTTTGTTAACTTGTCAACCACTACCATGATTGAATCATGTTTTTTATTCATTCTAGGTAATCCTGTGATGAAATCCATGGTGATCACTTCCAATTTATTTTCTGGAATTGGCAATGGTTGTAGCAAACCCGTTGGGTGCCTATGCTTAGCCTTCACTTTCTAACAATCCATACATCGAGCGATGTAATAAAAAATGTCCTTCTTCATTTCTGTCCAAAAGAACTGGCTTCTTACTGCTGTAATTGTTTTCTGGTAACCGGGATGCCCAACATAAGGAACATCATGCATTTCCTTCAGTACCAAATGCCTCAGTCCTCCGGAACTAGGAACATAGATTCTATTTTTATGCATGAGTAATCTATCTTCCTTTATCTTGTACTCCTTTATTTTCTTCTATAAATCTCCCTCCTGTAAGTTTTCCTTTACCTGTAGGTAATGCTAATCTGTAACAAGAACATCTAAAAGTTTGCTCTTCAAGTTTGACTGATGCATACTGACAGCAGTAGCATGCGTGAGATGCACTCTCCTACTAAGTGCATCGATGAATTTATTCTCCTTTCCCTTGATATGCTTGATATCGAAGTCATATTCACTTAAAAATTCCAACCATCTTGTTTGCCTGGCATTCAAGGCCGGTTGTTCAAAAATATACTTTATGCCAATGTGGTCTTTCCTTAATTCGAATTTCTTCCCCATGAGATAGTGCCTCCACATCCTCAAGGCATGAACAATGGAAGCAAGTTCCAAGTCGTGGGTGGAATAGTTCCTCTCATGTTCCTTAATCTCTCTGGACTCATATCGAATGACATGTCCATTTTGCGTGAGGATGCCCCCAAGTCCTTCCTTACAAGCATTTGTACATACCAGAAAACTTTCATTTGGGTCAACAATATTCAATATAGGTGCAATGGTAAGTAATTCCTTTAACATATTAAAATTCTTTTCACATTGGAGTGTCCATTCAAATTTAGTCCCCTTCTTTTTCAAAGAAATGATGGGATGAGAAATCTTAGAGAACCCTACTATGAACCTTCTGTTGTAGCCAACTAATCCTATAAAAGTTCTGATGTCTGACACATTTCTGGGTGTTGTCCATGTTCCTTAAGCTCTCTAGACTCATATCGAATGACATGTCCATTTTGCATGAGGACACCCCCAAGTCCTTCCTTACAAGCATTTGTACATACCAGAAAACTTTCATTTGGGTCAACAATCTTCAATACAGGTGCAATGGTAAGTAATTCCTTTAACATATTAAAATTCTTTTCACATTGGAGTGTCCATTCAAATTTAGTCCCCTTCTTTTTCAAAGAAGTGATGGGATGAGAAATCTTAGAGAACCCTACTATGAACCTTCTGTAGTAGCCAGCTAATCCTATAAAAGTTCTGATGTCTGACACATTTATGGGTGTTGGCCATCCTCTAATGGATTCAATCTTCTCTGGATCTACTGCTATGCCCTGCTCTGAAATAATGTGTCCCAAGTAATGGATATTCTTTTGATAAAAAAAATGCTTACTCAACTTGGCATACAACTGATGTTCTCTTAGTACTTGCAACACCGGTCTTAATTGATGTTCATGCTCCTCTTCAGAATTAGAATATATAAGTATGTCATCCAGGAATACTATGACAAACTTGTCCAGATAATTTCTGAATATGCCATTCATTAAGCACATGAATACAGCTAGTGCATTGGTCAGTGCAAAAGGCATCACTACAAATTCATAATTCCCATACCCGGTCCTAAAGGTTTTCTTATGAATGTCTTCTTCCTTGATTCTTACCTTATGGTATCCTGCCCTCAGGTCAATCTTTGAAAATATCTTTTCTCCTCTTAGCTGATCAAAGAGGTCATCAATTCAGGGTAATGGATACTTGTTCTTTATAGTGTACTTATTCAGCTGTCAGAAGTCAATACAGAGACTCAAGGTTCCATCCTTCTTTTTGACAAAACATATTGGTGCTTGATGCAGACCCCCTACCTCAGCAGGGTCCACTGACCTCCCGGTCTCTAGATTGATGTTCTTCTGAGCCGAAATGTCTCTTCGGTATCCTGCTGGAACCCTCCTTGGATCGAATCCACATGTCCTTTATGAAGACCCGCCCTGCACAACTTAACACCAAGCGCGATCCTTACACCTCCATATGACCACAACGGGGCCTTAGCACAAGCACTTTCTCGCATCTCGCGAGTTCGTGGGTCGAAGACCCTCGACTCCTCTTTCTCCAAACGCCGATACCTGAGATGCGATGGGGTATGGCTTCTTCCTTGACAACGCCCTCCACGTGTAACCGTCGTCTAGGGCTAAGTACTAGTGCCTCTTCGCAACTTGCGACCTTGCGAGTTGGAGTGTTGAACTTTGGCACTCTCCATTTGCGAAACCCCGANCCGAGAGGCGATGGTTGACTTCCTTTTCACACTTCTCGCAACTTGCAATGTCGCAAGTTGGAGTGTTGAGCCTTCCTGCTCCTCTTTCATGAATCCATGAGACGTGATGGTCAATGATAGGTAGACTCCTTCCCCAAGTGACATGTGTCCTCCATCCGTCCCCTGCTCCCACCTTCTCTGTGTGCTTTTCGTTTACGCCACCTATCAACCACCCGGTCCCACCGATCGGCCGCACCATGTGTTCACACGAGTCTCGGTGCTCGGCACTTCGTGACTTCAGCGATTAAAGTGCAGCTCCTTCACCTCCTAAACCTATGATACACGATGTGCCGAGATGTTAGATCTCACGGATCTCCTTCCTCCTCGATCGACGGTTCAGATTGCATCGCGATCTCGCGACTCGAGATTCTGTAGAGAAAAGGCCTTCGCCTCCCAGCTCACGATACCCGACTTCACGAAATGGACTGGCCTCATAGTTTTTCGATCTCTCGACTCGAGGTTTTGAAGTGCGAGGAACTCTGTCTCCCGGCTCGTGATATCCGACTTCATGAAATGGACCATATCGTTTCCACCTGTCCTCAAAATGGACGGTCCTGATGCTTTCAAAATTTCACGGGTCAAGAGTCCTGACTCTTTCCCTTTGTGTCTCTCAGTAGATGAAATGCCGAAATAGGCCTTTCGTTCCCCTTCTTCACATATGAGGGTTAAACCTCGTGCAGCTTCTTCTGCATCTAATGGTTCACAACAACTCGACACTTCTCTATGAAGTGTCTCCACCGTCCATTTCAGCTGCTCTCTTGTGTGACCAACCTAGAGGTTAAATTCTACACACCTTCCTCTGGATCCAACGGTGGTCGGCTATCTGCGTGAAATCTAATGGTTCGGGACTCTCTTCCTCATGCGTTCTCCCCCTAAACCTTCTTGGCTTTCTGACTTAGAAGATTTCTAAGTCTCGAAGGTCTCGGCCCTCGATTCTTCCTCTTGCGAGTCTGATTCCTTCGGGTCTCATCTACGTTAGAGAAACGCTCCACCTCTTGAGCTTTTGAACTTGAAATAAGTTCACTCTAAGTGCACTCCTTGCACTATTCCTTCTGAGCTTAAGAAATTCTGACAAGTCCTTATTTGCACGCTCCTTGTGCTGTTGAGTTCAGATAACTCAATCCAAAGTATTTCTTGCAAAGAAATGCTTCATGCCCTCCTGGCGTTCTTCTGCTCAATGCACACCTTGCAGATCCTTTCTTCACAGAGTATTTAGTAACTCTGTAAGTTCCTTCTTCTTGACACTTCTCTTTTCTCAGAACTCAAAATAGAGTCCTCTGGTGCACTCTATGCACTCACTCAATGCCCTCCTGACAGATCTTTACAGAACCTTCAATAGTTATGTTCCTTATCTGTGCCTACCTTTGCACAGTTCCTACTTCAGAGTATTCAGTAACTCTGAGGCTTCCTTTGAGTCTGTGAATTCCCCTGGTGTGCACTCCTTGCACGTTCTTTCTGTACTCTGCAGAATTTAGATGTGCACTCTTTTCGCTGGCTCCAGAACTTCCAGTATTCTGTTGTGGACTCCTTGAACAACCTAAATAACCCAGACATAAAATCACAAACTCACAAACAGATAGTAAAATCTATCTATAACCTGTATTTACAGCATACAAGTTACACTCAAATGCATATTCTTGCACAGACAATTCATAGGCAGGAAAAACTGCTCTTTGTATTCATCTCCAAATGTCTATACAAATGTTTACAAAGGCTGTACTGTAACAAGTCTCAGCCCTGTCTCTTGAGACCTCTCTGCTCTGGTCTCTCTTCCTCTCTGGGAACTCCTCTAATTTCCCCCCTTATTACAAAATGAGGGCTCTCTCGAGCTTATCCTCAACCTCACCATCTCTGAGCTATCGCTATCACAGAGAGGCTTCATTACATAAATCCAAGTCACAGATATGACTGATCTGGACTTAGCTGCAGGTAACCAATTAAGGAAACCTCAACCGCTACCTGTACAAAGGTGTGGTTTGGTCTCTATCAGCCTTACAACATTAAATTCAATTTCAAAAATTGGAAAACGAGAGGGCTGCGCCTCCCTTTTCATGAATGCACGCTGGATGTGCTTATTGGCTGGTGCTTATGATGATTTGGAGCGATGCTCCTGCATCAGTGATCCCCAAGGTGAAACACTTGGATGTATGTACCCTTTCTTCAACTATTCCTCCAACTACATTTGTAATTCTTTTAGCTCTGGTGTGCTCATTCTGTAAGGTGTTTTTGACACTGAGGCAACTCTTGGCACTAAATCAATTGAGAAATCTATCTCCCTTCTTGATGGAAATACAGGTATTTCTTGGAATACATCTTCAAATTCCTATAGCACTGAGAAATCTTCAAGTCCTGGCCCCTTAGCATTATCTATCTCTTCCACATGAGCTACATACAATTGACATCCTTTTCTAAAACATATTTTCAATTGCAAGGCTGAAATCTCCCTTATAGAGATGGGTCTTGGAACCCATTTTACAGTGCTCTATTTTCCATTTCCATCAAGACATGTTGTTGTTGGGAAAACACCCTACGGACTAGAAAATTAGGGTCGGACTTTGCATGCAGATTTAACCGAATAGAAACTACTTTTTACCTACATCCCAAGATTAAACCCCTTTTCTTCTCAGTAAATGCATGGAAAGGGACCACCTACCTTATTACCAGAGTTTGATGTCGATCCTCTGTTGCGCTTGACCACTTGCTCGCAATGCTCCTTCCAAAGATGACCTGTACTCAAGACAAACAACAACTATGCATGCATGCTACTTTTATACTCAAGGGTTAGAAATCGAATATAAAATAATCAAACCATAGACAATTTATAATTTGGGATGGGAAAAGCATTCTTTTTATTACTTAACGTGAATCAGCTTAAAAAAGCTGAGACCGGCCACCGCTCCTTGAACCTGATCCTGGGCTCCTCTTCTTCTGTCCTTCAACTTCTTTGCGTTAAATCTCCTTTGGCATGAGGAAAGGCTAAAGGGTTGGGACAATGGAATATGTAAATGGGCAAAGTTTCTTCGCTATATTTTTTCCTCTTCCAAATGGTACCCCTACCCCTTATTTTATATGCTAGAAGGAGCTAGGTATTTGGATGAACCCTCGGCCATGCATGGCCGAGAGTTTTAGTTAACTCACCCATAGCTTTTTGTCCCGTCGACAACTTTCATTCTTTCGTGATTCTGAAGGTCCACGCGGGCTGTAGTGGGTCTGCTAGCGTGGACACTATAGATCCACGCGGGCTGTAGTGGGCCAACTAGCGTGGACTTTTTAAAAATGGAGTTTTTAGAAGAGTTGTTCAGTAGTTTTTGGCAAAGAAGGAATATGAGTTGGCCTGATGCCATGTAAGCATGTGTGGTGCAATTTAGGGTTATAACAGATGCCCCCTAATGTGTGAGGTCAAAAGAGCATTTGATGGCCGAAATACATTACCAATCTTTACTGATGTACCGAACGATTGAGCCCAAGGATCAGGAACCGGGAGGTGTCGTCTGCAAAATAAAAAATGTCTCACCGAGGCGGGCATACCCATGCTCAGAATAAAATAAAATGCATGGCTACCAATCAAATACACTGTAGATCCATGTCATATAACTATATAAAGTGTAGCCACGAACAGTACACATCGGATCTACATCTCGAAATCAAAAAGATATACATGCAAAGTTTCCATCTTCGTAGAAGATGATAAGGCCTGCTGGCTGGAGATGAGGGCTTCAGAGCTCGAGCAACAACTTCAAAATCTTCAAAACTCGGGTAGGAGTGTAATATGAGTGTACGACTGTACTACCCAGAGGTCCTCGATGGCTCGTCGGTCATGGGAAAAATTGATAATCTTGATGATCAGACTGAAGGCTTCAATGATTTCGAACAAGGACTTGATTGGGTGTTCAGGATGGCTGGGTATGCGGACAAGAGACATATTGCAGAGGGGTCGACTCAGGCTTAGTGACAAACTTCCCTTGGACAATAGCATGACAAGTGATGAGACCCAGGAAACATATATGTCAATCATAAGTCTACGATGTAGGAGGCAACGCAAACTCTCCATATGTTTGGACGAATAACCAAATGGTGGAGGACACAACTCTATATAGTGAGAAAAGCTTCCTAAGGTCGTACTACATCCCATAGTCTGATGAACAAATGGATAGATGTGCTTTATCCAAGGGTGACTCATTATGCTGCCAATAAAGAAAATACTTTGTTCTTTTTGATAATTTTGGAAAAAGAAATAAAGGAATATTACGTTACAATGGAGGAACGAGTATTGCAAACATACAAGATCAAGGCACAAGGACAAGAGTGATGTTATGGTAAAGTGATACTCGGGGAAAATCCTCCGGCGGCCAAAGGTGTTAAGACGCAAAAGCAAACTGTCACAAGGCTGGTGGATAAGGTATGCAAATGCGGTTGATAGAACACGCAATGGTAACGTCCTTCGATGTAATTTTAACGAGCCCAGAGAAGGTAAGCTCGGTGGTTTTTCATATTTAGAGAGATTGAAAAAACATAAAAGGAGACTCCATTGGGGTACCTTTTTCAAAGATAGTCTAGTCGGCTTGAAAAAGGGGTAAACTAGGACCGATTAGACGTCAATTCAAAACCATTTTAACGAGTGTGACAAGGACAAGATCACTTAGCCATTTTTTCACTTTTAAGGAGTCTGAAAAAAGCTTAACTATGGACTCCGTCAGGAATATTCTTCTGGACCAATTTAATGAGTGTGAAAGAATAAGGTCACTCGACGATCTTTTCAATTTTAGGGAGTCTGAAAAGAGCTTAACGATGGACTCCGTGGGGGTTTCTTTTTCGTAAGTTTAGTCCCTCAGGCCCGAAAAAGGGATAAAATCATACCTGAGAGTACTCTTCTAAAGAACGAAAGTTCTATAGAGTATACCTTTGTTCGTACAGTTGACCGTCCGGACTGAAAAAGGGGTAAAATACTGCCAGATAGAGGTGACTTCAAATTTCAGTTTAACGAGCGTGAAAGGCCACAAGATCACTCGACAATCTTTTCATGTTTAGAGGGTCTGACTTAAAAGAAGACCCGTTTAAGGAACGTTTTTCTGGACCAATTTAACGAATGTGAAGAAACAAGGTCACTCAACAATCTTTTCATCTTTAAGGAGTCTGAAAAGGGCTTAAAGAAGACTCCATAATTGTTACTTTTCTCAGTTAATCCGGACGAGATCGAAAAACATAAATGCAGTTTCGCTGGATGTTGCTTTTGGATCTCAAAGCGAGCTTGAAAAACAACAAAGGTAGCTCATGATCGACACTTTGTGGGTCGATGCCGGGTATCTCCTCATAAGACCAGGCAAAAATGTCACAGAATTCTTTAAAAAGATCTGTATAAATTTGAATTTCTTCGGGCTAGCAATCCGCTCCGACAAAGACATTCTCCATGACGCTAGGGTTTCGAGAGATGTTAATGGGTATAGTTTCAGTGATAGTCACCATATTTCCCTCAGCATAAATTTCCTGTGTAGCTAAGAGATTAATAGGACATGGATGATATCCCGTCATGGTAATGGTGAATTCTCCTGCTTCGATTCGGCTTAACTCTGGGAGAAAATATGATCTGTGATGAAGATATTCCCAAGGTTTGTCCGGACTAGTCATTACTTCGATTATTGCTTCGTCAGAAGGCAAGACTAAGTCTAACGAATTGACGTTAGCGAGAGAACCCTAAGCCCAAATAGGATCTAGAAGTGGATATAACTCTTGTGAAGGAGTCAGATCAGGTTTAGCTGAAGCGTGCTGGATTAAAGAGTACACTACCTCAGTGACAAACAAGGGCATGGACATGCCTGGGTGCTCTGTCTCATCCATCGTGGTTGATGGGGAAGGAAGAATCCAAGGATCCTCAAAGTAATTCGTGTGGAATGACGAAACTTGAAAAATCTTAGCCTTATGGTGATTAGATATAAATTTGATATCGTTCTGAGGAGGTGGGTAATCGAAGGTACCCATCAAGGATGGGCACAAACCAACTCCTACATTAATGACACTAGGTTGAGGATTATCAATCATCGGGACTGTGGATGCCCCCAACGCTGGGTTAGGTATAGAGAAAGACAATTGATCTATGGTCACTGTCCGACCCTCGTGGGGAAAAAACAAGACTCAGAAAATTGTAGCAACCACAGCCTTGATAGCATAAGTCCAACTCCGTCCTAACAAGAGGTTATAGTCGAGGGGAGCATCGACTACCTCTACTTTGACACACACAATTTTCCCTCCGAACTGCACAGGGAAAGAAGGAACGATGCCATGTGGTCGGAACGAAGGACCGTCGAAAGAAGTTAGGAGAGTAGGTGATGGAGACAAAATGGGCTGGCCAATGGCCTTCCAGCATGCTAACGACATAATGCATGTCGAGGCTCCCTCTTCGACCACCATGCGGAATATATTCTGAGTAAAATTTTTTGTGGGATAATCCACTACTATCTGAAATTATACGTGGTAAGGCATACGAGGTTTTAAGTCGGTTGTATCTAACATGATGGTACCCGGATTACAAGTCTCAGTAGAGCCTAAAGCGGTTAACAAATCCTTCCTCTGAGTAGGGAAACTTTGGAGGACCTCCAAAGAAAACATCGCACAAGGGGTTTGTGATAAATCTTCCACCACAGAGTAGGTCTGGGTGGCCCTTTCATTTGGGTTATGAGAAGCCTTTTTAAATGCACCTTTTGGAATGTGTGTCATTGTTTTTCCCAACGTTTTCTCAATCTATAGAGGAAGAGATGGGAGATCAACTTCTTTGCCTTTCTCAAAAGTGCTTGGTTTATTATAATCGTTTGCTCTAGTTGATATGAAAGCATCACCCCTAACCATATATACGTTCGCGGATTAGGGGTTATTCGGAGGTGGGAAGTTTTCTTGGCTACCCCCTTCTATGCTCGCAGAGGCTTGAGTTAGATTTTTCCCATGTTGAAAAGGATTAGTCAACACTGCCTGCTGTTGTTGTGTGACAAAATTTTGAGCCTCTGCAAGTCAAGGACAAAGATGGGTCGGGTGGTCTTCCGCGCACAAGTTGCATGGATACCTCTCCTTCCATTTTTCCATGTTGTCCCTGCCAGCATTATCAGTGGGGTTTTGATCCCCCTTACCCTTCTTTCATTGTTTTTTCCTCCCTTCAGGCTGCTGGGTGGCCTTCGGGTTAGTCAACTGCACGGTGTGTACTTCCGATGTGTGGGTAGGGGGAGAAGCCAAAGCAGTAGTTTGGCTGGCCGCTGTGTGTTGTATGGATAACTGTTGCAACTATTTTTTCAATTGCTCGGTGGGCTTGGTTTGTGCTCAACCAACAATACCATTGGCATGTGGTCCAGCTCTCTATCTAGTTTTGTCCAATATTGAACATGGCGCATCTGGAAAGATGTTGTATAATAAACCAGACTGAGAATAGATGAGCTCAAACTGTTGAGCCCTCATGATGGCATCTTCTTCGAAGAAAACTTTGGATGTCATGACGTCTTTAGATAACTGTGGGACCAGAGACTTAAGGAACCACTCAAGCAGGAATGCTAGTGGGACTGGTACTTTGATTAAACTCTTCCGGCATCTCCACTCTCGGATATGATCAGAGATATGGTCCACTGTTGTCTGTTCGAAATTGGCGAGTAGCTCTGTGCCAACGTCGTATCTCATAGATAACTGGAAATGGTTAAGGAAGGCCATCGCTAGTTCGCCAAAAGAAGAGTATCTTGAGCGATCGAGCTCGATGTACCATTTCGCGACACTCCCAATAAGAGTACATTGAAACAATCACAACTGTACAGAGTCATATTTCAATGAATTAGATGAGATACAAAGATGAAAGGTAGTCACATGATCACCTGGATCTTCATTAGGATTGGCCTCAAACTTTGGAATGTCCAAAGGCAACTTCGTCGGCATAGGAGGCCAATGCGGATCATGACAAATGGGGTCATTCAACAACCTTGTCAAATATGGCAAGTGTAAAGTTGCCAGGAATGGTAGTTTGGGTTGCTGTGGATAACCAGGGAAAAAGGGTCCTGGGGTTTGACTGGCACCAGGTTGCTAGGAGTAGTTTGGCTGCTGGCCCGGATTCTAGTTGAAACCATGGCCCTGGCCAATGTATGGATTTTACATCTGTGGAGACATCATCGACTGATTTCCCAAAAAGGACATAGAGTGTTGGGCATGCATTGTATTCGAAGGAATTGGGGAAGGATTACCCCATGCCGGTCCCGTGGGGATAGGCATAGTAGTCTGTCCGGGGTTCCATTGATTGTGGAAATAATTACCCCAGATTGGCATTCCGGAGGAGGGAACAGATCCTTGCCCTGAATTCCAAGGTCCAGCTATGTGTGCCCCCTATGTAGGAATAGTACCCTGCATAGGAGTAGATTGTTCAAAAATGGGGTTGCCCCCAGTTGGGAAAGTGGTTGATGAGAATGTGTTGCTACCAAACGTTCCGTTCCAAGAAAACGGTGTTGAACCTATCGGCATATTATGCACAGGTGGTCCTTGAATCCCCGTTCCAAATAAACTATTGGGTGTAGGTTGCCCGGTGGATGGCGGATGCGAGCCACCAAGTGAAGGGGACGAAGGAGGGATATGACCTCCTTCGTAAGGAAAAGCGTTAAAAGGGATAGGAGTGCCCCTCAAGTGACCTTGCAGGGGAGCACTAGAGCTCCCTGCCCCTAGACTCAAAGTCTGTAAAGTGGAGTAGGAAAGTGCAGGACTTGTACCCGAACTAGGCATCCCGTATGAGAACGGAGGGCCTATCGCACTAGATGTGAAGGGGTTTGTGGCCATCGTCAAAGATGGGTTCAGACCACTGTGCGAAGTAGTTGCAGCCGAGACCATGGTGGCTCAGAATGACGATGATGGGTTCGGAGATGAATCTCCTGTGGTGACAACCATGGTGGGAATTGAAGAATTCCCAGAAGAAGTAACATCATTTATTTCCATTGCTGTGTGAGGCACTGTCTGGCGCTCGTGAAATTGAATTGGTACAATAAAAGGTGCCAAGAAATCAGTGCTTGAGGTTTCAACTGAGCCAAGAGTGGTTGCTTCAAGGTTCAAAACTGTCGATTCCTCCGGGGGTTGTTCGAGCACAATGGTTTGTAACTCGGTCGCTTCAAAAGACCCTTGTTGGTCTAGCTTCCGCCTTAAATGTGGCGGGGGTGGCTCTAGTGTAACCGGCGGCAGGCCAAGAAGCCTTCGTGACCAGCGGAGCTCGGGATCCTCCACTGTGTGAGAAGATCCAAGACACTCTAAGGTAGTCTAAACATTCAGAAGTAACACACACTAAAAAAAGAATTCCCTAAGAGATAAGACAAGCAAACACTAAATTATTTGGAAGAACAATTACAACAGCCAACACTAGAGCAACTTACCGGTGCAAGTGAAACTCGAACACGGAAGCACCCTCTGGGTATACTCTACAAAGCGTGGCCCTATGTTTGTCTAGGTACCATTGTATACCCCTGCAGTCACCTGTGTATGTCCCTAAAAAGATTGGCAACTAGGTTGACATCACGCGAACAGTCACCAGACGGGTACAGTCGAAAGTCGGGTAGACCACAATGAGCAGGGTATCGAGCCCGAAACCTGTCAAGGGTATCGAGAGAAAATGGTCCAGAAGACAACTGAGGACCTCAAACGGATTTGAGACCCATGAAGCCCTGTGGNGGTCCCGGATAACTTCCATGAAATTGGACTTAGACACTCCCTATCTCAGACTCCAATGTTTGGTTTTGAATGGACTTGAAGAGTTTCCTCTCCAACCTAATCCAAGGCCCTAGTCCTGAACTAGTTTGTGAACCCTACAAACATAAAAGTTGAGTAGATTTTAAAATTAGCGTTTCTTTTATGGCTTTGTCTTACGTCAAGGGGTATGGAGGTGAAACTTATGGTGTGT